>SJYW01054942.1:0-19911 GCA_006410735.1 Raphicerus campestris | reverse complement strand
GAAGGGAATGGCAACCCACTCCAGGATTGTTACCTGGAAAATTCCATGGACAGAGGAGCCTGGTGGGCTGCAGTCCATAGGGTCGCAAAGAGTCAAACATGACTGAGCGACTACTGCTGCTGCTGCTGCTAAATCACTTCAGCCGTGTCCGACTCTGTGCAGCCCCATAGACGACAGCCCTCCAGGCTCCCCCGTCCCTGGGATTCTCCAGGCAAGAACACTGGAGTGGATTGCCATTTCCTTCTCCACTGCATGAAAATGAAAAGTGAAAGTGAAGTCGCTCAGTCTCAGTCTTGTCCAACCCTCAGCGACCCCATGGACTGCAGCCTACCAGGCTCCTCCGTCCATGGGATTTTCCAGGCAAGAGTACTGGAGTGGGGTGCCGTTGCCTTCTCCAGACTGAGCGACTAGACAATAACGAAGGATGCTCCTCATATGCCCTTTCGCTACAGAAGGTGAGGATTTCCTTAACCACTGCCAGTGAGGCCCTCTGACTTTCATATTTTTAATTGACTGCTTGCCCTACGTATATTGGGCTTCCCAGGTGGTGCTAGTGGTAAAGAACCTGCCTGCCAGTACAGAAGACATAGCTTCTTGGGGTTCGAACCCAGGGTCGGGAAGATCTGGAGAAGGAAATAGCAACCCACTCCAATATTCTCGCCTGGGAAATCCCATGGACAAAGGAGTCTGGCGGGCTGCAGTCCATGAGGTTGCAGAATCGGACACGACCGGGCATGCGCACAACCACCCACCACCTCAGGGTATTACTTTTTCTCTCTAAAGCAGGAATGGTGTCAGTAGCAGTCTTAGAGTCATCTTCTCTCTCCCTGTATTCGTCACATGCCTGAGACATCATATGAGCCAGTGCACCCCCTTCCACCCGAATTCCATCCCAGTGAACCACACCCGAGAATCTTAGGATTTGTGCAGCCACAGCCAACCAGGCAGAGGGAAAGAGGAAGTGACTTGCCCAGTTCAGCCAGTGAGTGGATAACCAAGCCAGGTCTAGTGTTATTCTTCAGGCTAGACTGCCTGATAGGGTAGGGGGAGAGGCGGGCTTCCTGGATTCCAAGAAAAGAAAACTTCCCCCCAGTGACGTCGACCAAGGGCAAGTGTAGGGATTTCTGAGCTCAGAAAGCCAGAGAAGGGACCTCTCTGTCAGTTCAGTGGCTAAGACTCCACGCTCCCAGTGCAGTGGGCCTGGGTTTGATCCCAGGTCTGGGAACTAGATTCTGCATGCCACGTCTAAGGATCCTGCATTCCGCAGCTGAAAGAGCCCACACCCTGCAAGGAAGACTGAAAATCCTGGGTACCACAACCAAGATCCAGGGCAGCCAAATACATACTTTAAAAAAAGAAAAAGAGAAAGAAAGCTAGGGAAACCCAATATCCAGTCCTTAAAAAAAAAAAAAAAAAAAAAAAACCATGGAATTGGCTCTACCGAGGCCAGAATCCATATATGCGCCTCTGAGAGTACAGCAGGAGGAGCTGAAAATCTCCACCTGAGAACTGGGTACTTGCTCGGGGTCTGCCCTTTTCTCTTCTGTCTAC
This sequence comes from Raphicerus campestris, assembly GCA_006410735.1. Taxonomy (NCBI): domain Eukaryota; kingdom Metazoa; phylum Chordata; class Mammalia; order Artiodactyla; family Bovidae; genus Raphicerus; species Raphicerus campestris. Next base: position 18,360 of record SJYW01054942.1, on the reverse strand, counting down.
TCATTGGCCTTTACTGTCCATATTTGAGACCTCGGAAAATCTGATTGGCACAACTGATAACTGTTAGCCTGCTGGGAAGACGTTTGCCATCAGACCACATCCTGGGCTGTTGACCACACTGGGCATCAGCTGCCATTTGACCTCTCAGGAGGCGGCCGTGTATGGTGGATGTGAGCAGAATCTGGAGCTGGCCTGCCCGTTTGAATCCTGGCTCCACTGCCCATGGGCCGTGTATCTTTGGCCAANTTATAACTGTCAAATGAGAAAAAAGTTTTCAAAAAACCTTAACATCTAATGCTGGCAAGTTTGATCAGTTTGAGCAAGCTCTGGGAGTTGGTGATGGACAGGGAAGCCTGGTATACTGCAGTCCATGGGGTTGCAAAGAGTTGGACAAAACAGTGATTGAACTGACAGGTGAGGATAGATGTCTTCATGCAGGCACTGATGAGAGTACACATCTGTGAAAGCAACTTGGACTCACATTTGGAAATATATATCACGATCAAGCCCCTTCCAGTAAGACGAATTTCCTTGGCAGGAATGGATATTCCTGGAAAACAGGCTTTTACTTTATCTATGATATTATTTTCATGGTGAACACTCAGGAATGCATTATTCTATTNGCACAACTGCCTGAGGGTTCAGGGAAGACAATGGGAAGCTGGCTGTGGGGAGGACTGGTTACCCTGCCTCTGCCCCAGAACCACTGAAGGAAGCCCCTGGTCTGCATCTTAGTGTTTGACATTGATGGCCGTTGGATGGCCTTGTGGGCAGTGATTCCTGACCAGGAAGAGTGGGAGCTAGGGTAGGAAGTGGGGCAGGGGGCGTAGAAATGGCAGCAGTATTAGCAAGACCGAGAGGACACCCCTCTGGGACTCCTAGAAGGAGCAGGTTGGACCACGGTTTTGCTGATAACCAGTGGTTAGGCTGCTGGAGCTTGGTCCCTCACCATCTGGCTGTAATAACAGAGGTTAGCATCGTTTTGAAGTCATAGACTCGTAAAGATTCTAGCAATTTAATTTAATGAAAAGTCCAGGAAAGACAGGCAAACATTTCTTTCCTCAAATGCTTTGTGGTGACGTCACTGCCCGCCCACTTCGTTTCCTGTCTAATCTGAACTTGGCCAGAACCACTATTCTAGCTGTCGAGTGCTGTGTAACAAATCACCCCCCAACTTAGTACCTTAGGACAGTAACCATTGTGTAGCCTGCCATGATTTCTGTAGGTGAAGAGCTTGGGAAAGGTTCATCTGGGCGGTTGCAGCTTGCGTCTCGTATGTGGTTGTGGTCAGACAGTGGCCGGAGCTGGGAGAGCCAGGCTGAAGCAGCAGGCGGCTGGCCAGGCTCCTCCGTCTCTTCAAGGGCTGTCGGGGCCTCTGTGTGGCCTCTCCGTGCGGCCTAGTTTCGGTTTTCTCACAGCAAGGAAGCCTCAAGGAAGCTGAAATGCTTCAGGAGGGCTGAGGGCTTCACAGGCGAGGCCTGGGGATGAACGTGGATTTCTATGGCGGAGCCTCCCAGGGGTCACCTAGCGTCACTCCAAGGGTTCACTGCTAATTCAGTCTCTAAAACGCACTTCATGTCAAGGGCAAGGGAATTCGACCCCCTGGTCTTTGACTTCTTATTCCGTATTGGAGTGTCGCCGATGGACAGTGTGGTGATAGTTTCGGCGCACAGCAGAGGGACTCAGCCATGCATGTACGTGTATCCGTTCTCCGCCAAGCTCCCCTCCCATCCAGGCTGCCACAGAACACTGAGCAGAGCTCCCTGTGCTATACGGTAGGTCCTTGTGGTTATCCATTTTTAAAAATAATTTTATTTATTTGTTTCTGGCTGTGCTGGGTCTTTGCTGCCGTGTGGGCTTTTCCTTAGTTTGGTGCACACACTTCTCGCTGTGGCGGCTTCTTTTTGCAGAGCAGGGACTCTGGGCCGCGTGGGCTTCAGCAGCTGTGGCTCCTGGGCTCTAGAGCACAGGCTTAGTTGCAGCACATGCAGCATGTGGGATCTTCCCGGCCCAGGGATCGAACCCGTGTCTCTTGCATTGGCAATCGCACTCTTAACCACTGAACCCCCGGGGGAGCCCTGGTTGTGAGTGCCTATGTGTGCTCAGTCGCTTCAGTCGTGTCCAACTCTTTGCACACTCAACTGTATGTAACCTGCCAGGCTCCTCCAGGCAAGAATGCTGGAGTGGTTGGCCATGCCCTCCTCCAGGGGATTTTCCCGACCTAGGAATCGAACCTGGATCTCCTGCAGTGCAGTCGGATTCTGTACCACTGAGCACCAGGAAAGCCCTGGTTATCCATTTTAAATTCAGCAGTGGATGCAAGATCCCAGACCTGTCCTTTCCCCCTGGCAACCTTAAGTTCCTTCTCTAAGTTTGTGAGTCTATTTCTGTCTTGTAAATAAGTTTGTTTGTATCATGTCTTTTTAGATTCCGCTCTTTCTGTTGGACCCCACTCTTTGATGGGGGAGTAGCAAGCTTCTGGAAGAGTACTGGGAGCGGAGGGAGGGAGACTTTGCTGCACTCATCTCCGGAAAATGCACCCAAATGCACCCTCTCCACACTGGGTGGAATCACTCTTCTGAGTCTCCTGCCCTCCAGCTGGCCTCCTTTACAAGAGTCTTGATCTGGATCACTTTGCCACCACCGTTTCTATGCACTAGAATCTCTGCAGTCTCCTCTTCTCCCAGCTCCTCAGCCATGTTGGTTCATCTCCTCCGAGCCCTGCTTAACAGTCAGGGCCTTGGATGGAGACCTCTCCAGGTCTCCTGCTTTCCCACTGAGGAGTCTTTTCCTAAAAAGGCGCTGAGCTAACAGTTCTCATGAGCAGAGAAGAGTGCAGAAATCCATCAGAACGCTGACTGTGAGGCAGGGCAGCTGTGGGACAGCTCGCTGACTGAGACAGCCCTGTGTTCTTTGATCTGAGCTAGGCATACACCACTGAGAGGCTTCATTTATAGGGGGGTTGGGCGGGCTGGAAGGACCCAGGGAGTATAAGGCCCGGGGAGAATGCCAAGAAGATAAATGCACTTGGAGACTGGGAAAAGCTCTGAGGGAATATTTATTTTCCAAGCTTGCAGGCATGGAAGGACACTCCAAATCAGCAATACGTGAATCATCACCTATTATCATGCAGCCTCGTTAAGGATAACGGCATACCACTCTAGGCCTAGAATCAAAACCTTAAAATAAAAATTATTTTTTTTTCCAGCAAAAACCTTATAATTCCCACTTTTTTTGGCCTTTCTCAGGTCATATTTCTTGAAGTGACAGATACTTTACCGAGAGTAAACAAAAGAGGTGTACTTCTATGCATGCAATTTTTCTGTCCTTAGGAAAGGATTTTAAAGAGTTCCCCAAATTTCTTCATTGAATAACTGGAGCTCTAATCAGACAAAGTTGTCTTGATTTGCAATGTATATTTAGAACAGATGAACCCAAGTAAATATTTTCCTGCAAATACATTTCCTTCAGTTCATTAAACCCAATAGTTTCCTGACTAGTCTACATATGCCAGTATTCTCTGGGTGATGGAGAGGGTTGTTGGACAGAAGACACGTTTAGGCTGGACAGCTCCATTTGTTGTTTTTCAGTCACTAAGTCATGTCCAGCTCTTTACAACTCCATTGACTGCAGCACACCACGCTTCCCTGTCCTTCACTATCTCCTGGAGTTTGCTCAAAACTCATGTCCATTGAGTCAGTGATGTTATCCAACCATCTCACCCTCTATTGTCCTCTTCTCCTCCTGACCTCCATCTTTCCAAGCATCGGGTAATTTTCCAGTGAGCAGGCTCTTCACATCAGGTGGTCAAAGTATCAGAGCTTCAGCTTCAGCATCAGTACTTAAAATGAATATTCAGGGTTGATTTCCTTTAGGATTGACTGGGTTGATTTCCTTGCAGTCCAAGGGACTCTCGAGAGTCTTCTCCAACACCACAGTTCAAAAGCATCAAATCTTCAGTGTTCAGCCTTCCTTATAGTCCATCTCTCATACCCAGTCAAAACCTTAAAATAATAATAATAATAATTTTTTATTGAGGATTTTTTTAATGTGGACAATTTTTAAAGTCCTTATTGAATTTGTTACAATATTGCTTCTGTTTTATGTTTTTTGGTTTTCTGGCTGCAAGGCACCCCCTGCACAGGAAGGCAAAATCTTAACCACTGGACTGCCAGGGAAGTTCCCTTATTTTTATATAATTTAAAAAATTTATTTATTTTTGACTGTGCTGGGGTCTTCGTTGCCACGTGGGCTTTTGCTAGCTGTGGGCAGGGGCTCCTCTCTAGCTGTGGCATGCAGGCTTCTCTTGTTGCAGAGCCTGGGCTATAGGGCACCGACTCAACAGTTGTGGTGCGTGGGCTTCCTTGCTCCTCGGCACATGGGATCTTCCCGAATCAGGAGGCGAACTCGTGTCTCTTGCATTGGCAGGCGGATTCTTTACCACTGAGCCATTAGCGAAGCCCTATTTTTAAGTCAAGAGAAAAGAGAATCTATTTAGAAGCCTGGAGGATGATCTAAAGGAAGAGGTCAAGATGGGAACCCTCAAAGGCAGGACCACAGAAATACAGGGGTATTCTATGTGGCTGAGGAAGGCAGCCTCCCGGAGAAGCACGGAGCTCTGGCCACAAGAGACCGGATCACAGAATCAGCTGGGAGTCCTGCAGTCACACTTAACTGCCGCCCTCTCCTGCTTGGGGTATGTGTCCTTTTTCACATGTCCATGAAATAACCAGGCCCCCCACACACATACCTTTCCATTTCTTTGTGGTAATTCTAGCCAGAGAAGGCGGGACTCAGACCCAAGTGTGAATTCTGGCTCTGTCACTATTAACCTGTGCAACTTTGGGCAAGTCACTTAACGTCTCTGAATCTCTGCTCTTGAAAACTGCAAAATGGGGACTGTTTTCCCCTACCTTTGTGTTATAATAATGAGAGAATAGGAATCAAGTGTCTAGAGTAGCCTTGGACCCAATTACTGCTCGATTAAGTCTGTTCTCTTCCTTTCCCTCTTATTTATCCAAAGAGTGCCTGCCGTGTTTCATTTTGTAACCAGTCTTTAACTTGTTTCTTTTGAGTGGTATGCATTATAGCTAGAAGAAAAGGAAAGGATTTATTTTTTAAATAATTTTATTTATTTTTAATTGAAGGATAATTGCTTCGCAGGATTGTGTTGGTTTCTGCCAAACATCAACATGAATCAGCGTAGGTATACATAATGTCCGCTCCCCATCCCACCCCCTAGGTTGTTACAGAGTGGGGGTTTGAGTTCCCTGAGTCATACAACAAATTCCCATGGGCTATCTATTTTACATGATAATATAAGTTCCCATGTTGGTCTCTTCAGATAGCCCACCCTCTCCTCACAAGATCCCACCTCACCCCCTCACCCCACCAGGGTGTCTGTTAGTCTGTTCTCTGTGTCTGTGTCTCTATAAAGCAGGGCATTTAAATTGAAATATAGTTATACAGGCCGTTATCATTCTGGGGGATTCAGCAAAGGAAGAGTCTTTCCCTGGTTTCCTTTGCATGTGTGAGCCTTGCAAATGAATTTTTCTGCAAGTGGATCTTCTCCTGGTGAGTTGAAAATCCATCTCCTCTTGAGAAGTGAGAAGTGCAGATCTAGGCAACGGGATGCTACCAAGCTGTGGACGCAGCCCACGCAGCATCCTGGCCTTGGGCCTTGGATCTGGGATCCCCGATCGCTCAGCCCTTCACCTGTTGCCATCACAGGTTTAGAAAGGGCTTTTGCTATGAGTCTGTGAGGCACAGAGGCCTTGTAAGGCAGATCCATGTGCCCCATTCAAGTCCGTTGTTGTTTAGTCACTAAGTCATAACCGACTCTTGCAACCCCATGGACTGTAGCCTGCCAGGCTCCTCTGTCCATGGGATTTTCCATGCAAGAATACTGGAGTGGGTTGCCATTCCCTTCTCCAGGGGATCTCCCCGACCCAGGGATCGAACCCATGTATCCTGTGTCTCCTCCATTGGTAGGCAGGTTCTTAATCACTTAGCCACCAGGGAAGCCCCATTCAAGTCCAGCCCCTCACAAACACACACCACAGATCACCTATTCCCTCCCCCTGGGATAAAATGCCCTCCATCTCCTCTGAGAACTCGCCTCTCAAGCACTTTCTCCTTTGGGGCCTCCTATCACCTGGGACCTGCCTCCATTGACTTGGATGCCCACGGCCCTCCCTGCCAGGCTCCTCCCAGACTCCTGACTCCCAGCTGAGAGCTCTGCACAGAGCCGCGCTCAGTAGACATCTGTGGATCTGAATCAGGCCGATGCAAGGCAAGACTTAACAAGACTTTCCCACCCTAATACTCCATGATTTCAAAAAAGTGCCTCCCTGGGCTTCCCTGGTGGCTCAGTGGTAAAGAATCCGCCTGCAGGGCAGGATATGCACTGCAGCGGTTCAATCCCTAATCCAGAAATTTCCCACGTGCGGCAAAGCAACTAAGCCCCTGTGCCACCGCTCCTGAGCCTGTGCTCCAGAGCCCATGTGCCACAGCTGCTGAAGCCCGCGTGCCCTAGAGCCCATGTTCCGCAACAAGAGAAGCTGCAGCAGTGAGAAGCCTGAGCATCGCAACTAGAGAGGAGCCCCTGCTCTCTGCAACTAGAGGAAAGCCCACGCAGCAATGAAGCCCGAACACAGCCAGAAATAAATAAATATTTTAAATTATTTTTTTAAAATGTGCTTCCTCTGTTAACTTCATTTTCAAAATCTAATTAGGTGGAAAGTATATGTTATAGAGTTGGAAATTTCATGTTACGACCCAGAGGTACCTAAAAATATTGCTTAAAATTTTTTTCTCCTCTAAATGATTCATCCTGCTTTGAATGTTCAATGTCTTTTTACTTAAAATTGCCTTTAAAATGAACAGTCTCTGGAATAGGATAAGATTTCTTAACTATAATGCAAAGAAAACACTAACCATAAGGGGAAATTTTAATTAATTGGACTATGTTAAAATGAAGAACTTCAGATCAGCCAAAAAAAAAAAAAAACCCTTAAGAATGTGAAAAAGAAGTTGCAAGCTAAGGGAAGATATTTGTAATAAATAAATTCAACAGAAGACTGAGAATATATGAAGAACTTCCTTGGCTCTCTCTCAGAATGGCAAGTGTGGAGCCAGAGGGAGGTGAGTGTTGGCCGTGAAGATGGTTCTGTCTTTGTGGAGACAGCCAGGAAGCTGAGAGCGGCAGACACAAGGCTCAGAGGGCTGCTGTTCAGATCTCAGTCCCGTCTGGCTCTGCAGCCCCTGGGGCTGTAGCACGCCAGGCGTCCCTATCCTTCACTATCTCCAGACACAGAGGGAGCTGCAGAGAGGTGGGAGTGAACCTCGGCTCCCCTGAGGCTCTGCGGAAAGTCTCAACTTCCTTCAGTTAATCCAGAGAATGCCTCTTTGGGCCCATGATGGTTTGAGATGGTTTTAGGTCTTCAACAATCAAAAAATTCCTGACTAATACATCTGTTAGGTTTCCCTGGTGGCTCAGCAGTGAAGAATCTGCCTGCAGTGCAGGAGACGTAGGTTCAGTCCCTTGATCGGGAGGATCCCACACGTCCTGGAGCGACTAAGGCCCTGCACCACAGCTCCTGAGCCTGCGCTCCAGAGTCTGGGAGTCGCAGTTCCTGAGCCCACACACCACAACAAGAGAAGCCCATATCCCCTACAGCCTGTGCTCCACAACAAGGCAAACCTCTATAATGAGAAGCGCACATACTGTACTTCCCAGGTGGCACAGTGGTAGAGAATTCACCCACCAGTGCAGGAACTGCAGGAGACCTGGGTTTGACCCCTGGGTGGGGAAGTCCACTGGAGAAGGAAATGGCACCCCACTCCAGTATCCTTGCCTGGAGAATCTTCACACTCTGAAGAGTGNCTGCTTCCAAAATCCACTTCCATGCCACTGATGGCCTCTCCCCCGGTGGGGAAGGCTGGATATGACCTCACCGTTCCCAAGTCTACAGATCTAGGCAGCCAGCTCTCCCAGGATTCTCCTGGACATCTTGCACCCAAACTCAGAATCTTATTTGGCACATGGAAGGATGGCCTTCTCCCTCATGGGCCACACATTATTAGACTGGTGCCAAAGATTCTGATTTTAAAAAATAAGACAATTTCCCGACTACTTAATTTGGAAAAACATGCGTAAAATATGTTCTGGTTATCGTAAGTAAAAACATGCCTGAAAGTGAAGTCGCTCAGTCGTANATTATTAGACTGGTGCCAAAGATTCTGATTTTAAAAAATAAGACAATTTCCCGACTACTTAATTTGGAAAAACATGCGTAAAATATGTTCTGGTTATCGTAAGTAAAAACATGCCTGAAAGTGAAGTCGCTCAGTCATGTCCGACTCTTTGCAACCCCATGGACTGTAGCCCACCAGGCTCCTCAGTCCATGGAAGTTTCCAGGGAAGAGTACTGGAGTGGGTTCCCATTTCCTTCTCTAGGGGATCTTCCCAACCCAGGGATCGAACCCGGGTCTCCCACACTTCAGGCAGTCGCTTTACTGTCTGAGCCACCAGGGAAGCCCCCAAACATGCCTGTTGCTGCTGCTGCTGCTGCTGAGTCGCTTCAGTGGTGTCTGACTGTGAGTACACATATGCCGTCCCATAGACGGCAGCCCACCTGGCTCCCCTGTCCCTGGGATCCTCCAGGCAAGAACACTGGAATGGGTTGCCATTTTCTTCTCCAATGCTAGAAAGTGAAAAGTGAAGATGCTCAGTCGTGTCCGACTCTGTGCGACCCCATGGACTGCAGCCTACCAGGCTCATCCATCCATGGGATTTTTCAGGCAAGAGTACTGGAGTGGGAAAACATGCCTGGTTAGATCTAAATCTTCTAAATCTGGTTTACTAGGGGAAAAAGAAAGAAGACAAAGGGGTGCAGGTGTTGGATGAATTCACATTTGTTTTATTTGTTTTTCTTTATTTTTAGTTGAGGGTAATTACAATATTGTGTTGGTTTCTGCCATACACCAACATGGATCAGCCATCGGTATACATATGTCTCCTCTCTCTTGAGCCTCCCCCACACCTCCCACCACATCCCAGCCCTCTAGGTTGTCAGAGAGCCCCGGTTTGAGTTCCCTGCGTTATACAGCAAATTCCCACTGGCTATCTATTTTATGTATGTTAGTGTATATGTTTCCATGCGACAAATGGAATGTTTGTTTTAAAATAACTTTCCGTGGAATTACTGAACCAAGTAAACCTTAGCCAAAAGCCCTGGATTTGCAGGAGCTGGGTGGGCTTTGTGACATTTTCCTGTGTCTGAGCTGTGAACTTGGGTAAGTTACTTTGGCTTCCAAAGCCTGAGTCTGTCCATAAATCATTAAAGTAGTGAAAATGCTGTCTGTCTCCTAAGATTGCCCTGATGATTTGGAAAGGTAAGTTCCTGGAGGTACTAGATATATAACCCATGATAACTTCTCTGTTCCCTGTCTCATCTAGACCCTGTCTTAGAGCCTGATACCCAGTGTTAACACACAAAAGCAAAGAAGATGTTTTTTCACTGTGAAAAATTTCTCACTTTTTGTTTACTTCATTGACTTGAAAAACCTTTATTCCATGGCTCTGAGCATTTGAATAGAGGAAAGTAAAATCATAATTTTATGGATTATTAGACCCACACAAGCAGCCAGTGAATCACTCTAATAAAACCCCTCTTCTCTGATGTGTATTATACTTTTCTGCTTCAAGTCACCTAGAAAAACGAGCGGGCTTGCCCTCTGTTTCAGTCTGCCTGGAGAAATGCTTGAAGGGTGTGTCTTTGTAGCTGGTGTGTTCTGACAAGCCTGGGAGATAGAAAGGGGAAAAAAGAACACGATACTGCAGGCCTGGAAGGACCGAGGCAGCTCCTCATCCAACAGCCTTGTACTGTAGACAAGGAAACCAAGGCCAAGCAACTCATTAATGGCAAGGCTAGTAGCCTAAGCAGGTGGCCCAGTGCCCTGTCTCGTGTTACTGCCAGGCTGCTGGAAGTCTCAGGGATGCTAACACTGTATCTAATGCTGGTACTAATACTGTGGGACTTCCCTTATAACGCAAGGGTTGGGGAGCTACGGCTTTGAACACAGGCGAATGGCAGGACCTCAGACTTCATCAGGGAGGGCCCAGCACACCAGAGCTGGCTGCACTTCAGCTGGCACAAGTGCAGGACACCCAGAGGCAAGGCCAGCTAGCTGGACATCATCTGAGACAGGCCAAAGGCCTGGGGGTCGGCTCCCGTGTGGGATGGAGAGTTTAAAGTTCACTCGGTGTTGCGACTTCCCTGGTGGTTCAGCGGATGAGAATCTGCCTGCCAATTCAGGGGACACAGGTTCAATCCCTGGTTCAGGAAGATCCTGCATGCCAGGGAGCAACTGCTGCACTGCAACTACGGAAGCCCGTGCACCCAGAGCTGCACTCTGCACAAGAAAAGCCAGTACGATGAGAGCTACCCCCACCCACCACAGCCAGAGAGAGCTGCTGTGCAACAACAAAGGCCCAGCACAGCCACACATAAATAAAGAGCTTTTTGTTTAAATTAGAGAAAAAAATAAACTCCACCTGGTGCCTTTCAGCTTTATTCCCCTCTTGCCACTACTGGGAATGGAACTCAAGAGTGAGGCGAGGTCGGCAGTGAATCCTGAGGGTGTCCCACCCAGATCCCCTTTCTGGGCTTGTACACAATCCGCCACCACTGGGAGTGTGTGTGTGTGCGTTAGTCACTCAGTCGTGTCCGACTCTGCCACCCCATGGGCTGTAGCCCACCAGTTCCTCAGTCCATGGGATTCTCCAGCCAAGAATACTGGAGTGGGTTGCCATTCCCTTCTCCAGGGGATCTTCTCCAGCCAAGAATACTGGAGTGGGTTGCCATTCCCTTCTCCAGGGGATCTTCCCCACTCAAGGATCAAACCTGGGTCTCCTGCATTGCAGGCAGATTGTTTACCATCTGAGCCACTAGGGAAGACCTGCTGGAAGTGTGCTGGCGTCTAATATCTCCCAGCTCCCTCTGTCTGTTCTGACCTGGGCCAAGTTAAATGGGGGCTGCCAGCAGCCCCTTCCCCTCGGCCCAACTTTGGCCAGTGATTGAAATGGGAGTACAGAAGCCCAGCCTTCGGCATCAAGTGGTGCAATTCCCTCTCCAGAGACCCTCATGGGGTCGGCTGAAGCTGACTCCAGCTGACACCACATCCTTGCTTTGCTCCTTCCCTGGCCCCATCCTGCTTCCCCCACTCCCTTCCTCCTGAGGGCACCCCTCAATCAACCCCTTGTAGAAGTCTTCCCATCTCAGATTCCACTTCCAGGGACCCCAGTCCTAGACAGGATCACTCCCAGAAGGCCTTAACACTGTCCATTTATTGTGATTGGTGCTGAATATATTTTGACTCTGTGATAGTTCCTGTCCTTGGTGGATTCCTCCCACCTCTGGCCCCATCTCCTTCCTCTCTCTGTGGAGGTCCTGTCTTTAATTCCTGCCCCTGACAGCCGAGGTTTCTGAATGCAGTTGCTACTTGGTCATGTGGAGTTGTGACAGCTTTAGGGGCAGCATTATATAGGAGCAATATCCTTTCTGATTATTGAATCTCAGAATTCATTTTACACCAAGACATCAAATAAAACCAGACAATACAAGGCAGCTCCGTGGTTATGACTGGAAGAGAGGAGTCTCATTGTTCATCCTCTAAAGTTGTGTTCTGTTCTTTATCAACCTTATCTGAACCCTCAAGAGTAGAGATGTTTCTCCAGGACGAGTAGAAAGTTTGGGCTGGCTTTGATTTGTGTTAGAGATGATAGACTTGCGATGGGAAAGATAGAAGACCTCCCCAGCCCACTCTCTGCCAAAAATCTTCATCAAGCCTTTGGTCCTCAGATAGGTTTCAATATCCTGTTGGAGCTGGACATCTGACCCGCATCGAGAATACTGCCTTTTAAACACACTCACTGCCCTGAGAAGCCTTCCATAACCCTCCACAGAGGGAGGGACCCCTCAAGAGACCCTGAGTGGAAGGCAGCAGGGCTGGGAAGCGGGTGCCCGCTGGGGTTAATATACGTGGAATATCTGCATGAACGTTTATTGATAAAAATGAGCCACGGTCACTGACTGTTCTGGTGTTGCTGTCATCGATTCCTTTACCTTACAAAGGGTGTTTTCTCAGTTCTCTATGATGTAGCGCTTGTATAATAAAGAGAAGTTTTCAGAACAGTTAGGTACAGAACAATTTCATTTTTAGTGTAAATAACTATTCATGGACACATATTCATGNCTGTTCTGGTGTTGCTGCCATAGATTCCTTTACCTTACAAAGGGTATTTTCTCAGTTCTCTGTGATGTAGCGCTTGTATAATAAAGAGAAGTTTTCAGAACAGTTAGGTACAGAACAATTTCATTTTTAGTGTAAATAACTATTCACGGACACATATTCATATGTAGAAATAGACTGGAAGTGTGTGCACCAGAACTCTGGCAGGGCTAGCGTTTGGGTAGTAGAAAAATGAGTTCTCCTTTCCCTCTGTGCCCGTGGGTCATCATTCCTAATACTTCTACAGTGGATAGATAGCATTCACGTTCAAGCCAGAGTACAAGGATGCTGCTGTGTAGCAGAGTGTCATTTCTGAGCCGTGTTAACCACTGCAGGGACATGGTGACGATCTGGAGTTGGCACCACGGCCTATGCCTCTCAGTCTAGGGGAGACACGGTTTGGAAATCAATGATTCTAGCCTGCCGGGGGCCAGAGGAGGAAACTGTTCAGAGCAGAGCGGGAGTTGATGGGGGTGTCCACTCGGGTAGCACTTAGAAGAGGGAGGCAAGCAGAAGCTGTTCCCAGCTCTCCCCCTCGGGGGCCCATCAGTGCACCTCCTTCCTGTGGCGGTTCCTCGCCTGGGGCAGGCAATGGCTCCAGGTCAACCACTCCACTTTCCTGTCCTTTGTGCCTTTGTGTGGGGTCTTTCTTTGTGTGTGAAAGGAAGGGGAGGGGACGATGAGGTGGGGGATAACCTTTCTATTCTTAAAGCTGATTAAAAAAAAACTTTTTATTATAGTTGACTTACAATGTTGTGTTAATTTCTGCTGTACAGCAAAGTGATCGTTACACACACACACACACACACACACACACACACACACACACACACACAGTCTTTTCTGTTCTTTTCCATTATGGTTTGTCACGGGATGTTGAGCAGAGTTCCCTGTGCTATCGAGTAAGGCCTTGCTGTCTGCCCGTTCTGTGTATAATAGTTTGCACTGCCAGCCCCACAGTCCCCCATCTTTGGCCCACCGCGCCCCCTTGGCAGCCACAGGTCTGCTCTCTGTGTCTGTGAGCCTGTTTCTGTTCCGTAGATAAGTTCATTGGTGTCACGTTTTAGATTCCACATAAGTGGCATGGTGTTTGTCTTTCTTTCTCTGGCTTACTTCACTTAGTATAGTAATCTCTAGGGCCATGTAAATGGCATTCTTTCTTTTTTTTCGGCCGAGCAGTATTATATATACGCGCCACATCTTTCTCCATTCATCTGTTGCAGGACACTTGAGTTGCTTCCACGTCTTGGCTATTGTGAAGAGTGCTGCTGTGAACACAAGGGTGCATGTACCTTTTTGAATGAGAGCTTTCTCCAGATAAAGGGCCACCAGTGTGACTGCTGGATCCTATGGCAACTCTATTTTCAGTTTTCTGAGGAACTGCCATACTGTTTTCCCCAGTGGCTGCACCAACTTACATTCCCACCAACAGTGTAGGAGGGTTCCCTTCTCTCCATGCCTTCTCCAGCATTTGTTACTTGCAGACTTTTTAAAAATATATTTATTTTTAATTGAAGGATAATTGCTTTAGAATGTTGGGTTGGTTTCTGCCATACATAAACATGAATCAGCCATAGGTATACATACGTCCCCTCCCTGTTGAGCCTCCCCCCCACCGCCACCCCATTCCACCCCTCTACATTGTCACTGAGCACCAGGTTTGAATTTGCAAACTTTTAAATGATAGCCATTCTGACTGGTGTGAGGTGATACCTCATTGTAGTTTGATTTGCATTTTGATAGTAATTAGTGATTTTGAGACTATTTTCATGTGCCTTTTGGCCATTTGTATGTCTTCTTTAGAAAGATGTCTGATTAGGTCTTCTGCCCATTTTTCAGTTGGGTTATTTGTGGGGTTTTCTGTTGTTGTTGAGTTGTATGAACTGTTTGCATATTTTGGAAATTAAGCCCTGGTCCGTTGCATCATTTGCAAATATTTTCTCCCATTCTGTAGGTGTCTTTTCTTCTTCTTTATGGTTTTCTCTGCTGTGCAAAATTAAAGCTGATGTTTTAAATTCGGGCTTTCCTGGTGGCTCAGGTGGTAAATTCACTTCTCTCCTCTTAGTTACTGTTTTCCCTTCTACTTCTCCCTCTCTAATCCAAAATAAGTTAATAACAATTTATTTATGATGATGGTGATAATAATAATTATTATTATTGCCATTGTGAAAGTGAAGTCACTCAGTCGTGTCCGACTCTTTGCAACCCTGTGGACTGTGTCCATGGGATTTTCCAGGCAAGAGTACGGGAGTGGGTTGCCATTTCCTTCTCCAGGGGATCTTCCTGACCCAGGGATCGAGCCCCCTGATCTTCCACATTGTAGGCAGACACTTTACCATCTGAGCCACCAGGGCAGTCTCCGTGTTGCCATTGTAGTCCTCCTACAGAGGTTGCAGAGTTATCTGGGAACACGGGAGGAGAGGCAGGATATTAATATAATGATAAAGATTTTAGGGAAAAACTCAGCATCTTTTTTACCAAAAGAACCAATGAATATGGAATTTAACTCCAGCCAAGGTAGTCCTATGATCGTAGAATATTCTGAAATAAGATTCCAAGGTACTAAATATAATGAATGATAAAGATCACAATTCTAGATCATTATACAGTGTGAGTCATGATTTAAGTCCAGAGTGGAACTTACAAGGAAGCCTAAGAGCTAGGCTGGAATTCACACGTGTATCCTCTGGGAAAGAACAGTGTGGAGCTTCGGACTGCTGGGAAAACTGCAGGGACAAGACTCCGAGGCACAGCCACTAGGAGGGGGCTCTTTTAGGTTCTGAACAAGGTTCAAACCTGCAGTCTAGGGTCAGACCCAGGGTGAAGTAGAGAGCTAGGGGAGTCATCAATCTTGCCCTGCCCCACCCCTGCCAACTGACCCTCAGGAAGTCTGACGGAACTTCCCAGGAGCCCAGGAAGGACTCTGGTCACAGTTTAAACTGGGTCCTGGTGGGTACTCCTCCCCAAGCAGGTTACTTCCTCAAGTGCCAAAAAAGCTTTCTGGGAGACAATTTGTATGAAGGGTCAGACTGAGGCCTTAGGGTGTTATCAGGATGCTAAGTATTTCGACCTTCATCACTGGCCCATGAAAGCAGAAAAAATAATGGGTCCTCCCCAGCCCATCAGCTAACCCCAGTCCTTTAGGCAAGGACACAGTTCTGGCAACACTCAGACAAGTGGAACACCAGAAAATGCTGAGTGAGAGGTGGAGAGAGTCCCTTATTCGTCCTGGGTGAGCCACAGCAGTGCCACCAGAGAACCGCAGTAAATCCCCATCCTCCTCAAAATACCCTTGGACCCTGGCCCATTCCCGGGGGTGGCAGAAATGACTACATGTCAGCACCCGTGTAGGAGTTTTCCAACCTAGACTGGGGACTGTGAGATCCTGGTGGTTGGAGCTGAGAGGGGAGAGACGATTGCGGGGCCCCACCCCCAGAGCTCCTGCATCTGTAGTTCCTGGACAGGGGCCCAGTTGTGCATTTCTAACAAATTCCCAGGTGCTACTGATGCTCTGTCCCAGGGACCCTACTTTGAGAACTATTAAGAACAGTACCTACTATTCACCAGAACGGAATGCTCTAGAGCGTGTATTCACGCAAAAGTGGGGAGGGGATGGAGAAAGGGAAAGTAGCTTTAATAATTTTTTAAAGGTGTTTATTAGTCTGTAAGACTTTACTTGAGAAAAAATCTTAATGCCAAAATACCCCCTGTTTTGAAACCAGCTTTTGAAACGTGTTCATATACTAAAGGTTACACATATGAAAAGGAAATCTACATGCCTTTTAAAATGAATCATTTTCACGAAAGACACTTGTCTCAGAGGACCTACTGATTTTACCATTTCAGCACTTTACTGGGTGTTTTGTGGGGCTTGCCGGAAGTGGGTAAAAAGATAAGTCACATAAAACTCTGTATGCCACCATGACAAGTGGTAGTGAGGCTGAGGGGGGAGGGATGTTGTTTCAGGGGAGGGCAGTGTGGTGCCGGCAAAACTACATGGGGCGGGGGCATTAGGGTCAGTAATTTGGTTTCTATCTCCCACCTCTCCCAGACAGGTGAGGGAGATAGAGTTAGCCCTTCTCTAACTTTTTGGAGATTCCCTTTCTCACGTTTCAGGGGATCATCTCGTTAATTCTTGGATTCCTTTTCCAAATCAAATAAAGAAAAGGCACATACGCAACTCTGGAGGAAAATGTCTGTATTAAAAGCCAAAAAAAACACGGAGTACAAGAAGAAACGCCCATTTGGCCACGTCACTGGATAGATCTACTTGGAAAAAGGTTCATAAAGTTCATTTTCAGCGGTAACAATATATCGATGTTAAATCATTCCCATGCCCCCCTTTTAAATAAATTAAAAAACAACATTTCAAATACTATGTTCAGATACAAAGAGCTTCTCGGACTACAGCAATAGCAATTTAACTTTTTTTTTTTTTTTTACTAAAACTTTCATTTAAAACAGTTATTAAGTATATAAAACAAATACACAGGATTTGGTCGTTTTCTGCCATGAATATAGGGCACGTGGGTGCGGGGAGGGAGGAGGGCAGGGTGCGCAAAAAAGGGGAAGGGGCCCTATTTCCCTCCTCTCCGTCTTCCAAGCTGCGGATCCCACCCTGCAGGGCAAGGGGTTGCAGCTTTTCGGAGCCAGAAGCGGGGCACAAACCTGGCTTTTCCCACACGCTGGGGCCTCTTCGGCGGTTCCCTCCCCCGAAGAACTAACGGTCACTACAGCACGAAGCACACCGGCCGCGTCTCCCGGCGGGAAAGGCACCGAGAGCGCGGACATGGGACGGACACGGAAAGGAGCGGGGCGGGTCACTTGGTCGCGGTCCCCGAGGTGACAGCCGCGGCGGCGGCCGCAGCGGCTGCGGCGGCGGCGGCGGCAGCGGTGGTCCCCGCGGGCACGGCGGCGGGGGCGGCGGCGGCGGCGCTGGCGGTGGTCCGGCGCTGCTCCATGCCGTTGGGCAGGAAGCCGGCGATGATGGGCACCGGCCAGATGAGGGCGGCCACGCTCCACACGACGATGACCAGGGTCATGAAGCAGGCCACCAGCGTGGACTCGATGGGCTTGCGGTTCAGCCGCCAGCCCGGCTCGCCCTGCAGCTCCTCCAGGCTGAAGTCCAGGCAGCAGAAATGCAGCGGCTCGCCCTGCAGCCACAGCGGCCCGGGGGGCTCGGTTGCGGGGTAGGCGGGCAGAGCGGTGGGCGCCCCGGCGGTGGCGCCGGTGGGCCGGAGGCGGCCGGGGCGGCGGCCGCGCACCCAGCCGCAACCCACGCAGAGGCGCAGGTCCTGCTGCGCGCCGCCCGCCGCCAGCCCCAGGTGCTCGATGAGCAGCGGCGGCCCGACACGGTGGAAGGCGGCGGCGAAGAAGGCGCGGCCGTGCGCGTTGGTGGAGAAGAGCAGCAGGTCGCACTGGAAGCCCCGCGGGCGGCCCCAGCGCACGAGCAACGAGCTCAGCATCTGCCGCTGCACGCTGATGTTGCACGGCGCCGCCGCCTCCTCCTCTGGGCGCTCGGGGGCCCCGGGCGCAGCCGAGGCCAGTAACCGCGGGGCGGCCGGCTCGTCTGAGGACGACGCGTTGACTGAGGCGTTGAGGGGCGCCCCGAGGAGGCCCGGCTCGTCCACAGCCCCGCCGCGGGCGGGCGGCAGCGGGCAGGCGGCGGCCAGCAGCGCGGCAAGCAGGGGCAGCATGGCCTGCGGCGGGCGCCTACGCGCGCGGGGCTGGCGGTGGCTGCATGGCGCGAGGGAGACGGGTAGGCGAGCGGACGGCGGGATCGCGGGGGCTGACGGCGGGCGGAGTGAAGACGCGTCGGACCCCCAGTCAGGCCCGCGCGGGGGCGGCGCGGAGGCGGGGGCGGCGGCTCGCTTGGCGTGGGGCTCCCTCCCGGCCCGGCGGCGTCTGGGGTTCCCCGCCGCCCCCTGCGCTGGGGGCCCTTGGACAGCCGGGCAGCTCTGCTGGGCCGGGCGCTCGCGGGGAGCAGGAATCCCCGGCTCGGCTCCGCCTCCCGCGCGCTCCGCCCCGTCACGCCCCGCCCACCGCCCGCGCGCCGCTCGGAGACTC
>SJYW01054936.1:67700-81814 GCA_006410735.1 Raphicerus campestris | reverse complement strand
TAAATAAGTAAGATTACTTAAGTGAACTAAGTCAGAAAAAGAAAGATATCATATCACATTGCTTGTAATGGAGTCTAAAATACGACACAAATGAACATATCTATGAAACAGAGATAGATTCATAGATAATAGAGAACAGACTCACGGTTGCCAAGGGTGAGGGTGACAGCGCGAGAGTACTGGGAGTCTGGATTAGTAGAGACAAGCTGTTATATATAGAATGGATAAATAACCAACTACTACTATATAGCACTAGGAAGTATATTCAATATCCTGTGATAAGCTAATGGAAAATAATATGAAAAATAATATATATACACACGTATGCAATCGAATAACTTTGTTGAATAGCAGAAATGAACAACATTGTAAATCAATTATCCTGCAAAAAAGTTTTTTTAAAAAGAGAAACAGACTCACAGTTATAGAGAACAAACTAATTGTTACCATTGGAGAGAGGAAAGTGGGCGAGGGCAAGGCAGAGGTAGGGGATTAAGAGATACAAACTATTATGTACAAAATAAATTAGCTACAACATATTCTTGCTTGGAAAATTCCATGGACAGAAGAGCCTGGTGGGCTTACAGTCCATGGGGCTGCAAAGAGTCAGACAGGATTGAATGACACAGAACACAAGGAATATAGCCAGTTGTATACAGTGTGGTACAGTATAAGGGAGTGAATGCAAAGCCAGCAGCCTAGGTTGTCAGACTAACCTATCGTGGAATAGCAGAAAGAAAGAGAACTGCAGGAAAGGGCCACCGTAGAGCAAAGAGCACTGGCGTGAGACTCCAGCCTCATGTGCTTCAGAGATGCCAGGTCCCAATCATCACAAACCCTTCACACATGGTTTGAGGGCTCTGAAGTGGTTGAGGGTTCTGATGTTCCACAGAGAGACTACATTGGACACTGTGCCTATACCCCTTTCATCCCAACATCTCCCAAAAAACTACCTGTTCATTATCTAGAACACCTAGCTGAACATTGGACCCATCTAGGTGCTTTTCAACTTTACCAATGTCCAGACACCAATGTGTTGTGAACTACTTCTCTCAAATATCAAGCTTTCTTTCTTTTCTTTTCTTTTTTTTTTTTTACATTCCCAGAGTGGAACCACAGAGATGGGAAAAATAGACCCCAGAGTCTGCAGTAAAGCTGCTGGCTAGATGTACTCTTTCCTGGCTTGGAATTTAATTTCTTCTGTCTCAGGGCACCCAGATCCCTGTCTGCCCTCATCTACCTGCAGAGAACAACTGCATCAGTGCAATCTCTAACTCTGTAACAAGGCTCTGTCAGATAGGTTCTAGCAGGAAAACCATGGCACTGAAAACAGGGAACCCAAGGAGGGTTAACAAAAGAATCAGTTTCAAAAGGCTGGGCAGTGTGAAGGGGAACCAAGCACGGTGCTGCTTTTTGTGCTGGCAGGGTCATGAAGGAGAAGGGCTGGGCCCAGAAAGTGTAGCTCTAGGAAAGGATTGTCAGGTGGCAGCTGAGGGTTCAGTACAAGGACTCTACCAACGCACAGAAACTTGGTTAAGGAGGAAGCCCAGGATTGAAAATCCCTGACATCATTCTCTTCCTGTATGTCCCAAGAGCGACTGATCTTTTAGCTAGGGGCCCTGGATTTGAAGACAGACATGTGGAACAGACTTGTAATGCCCCATATCCACAGTTGAGCCACAGAGGTGTTATTAACTCTCAGTCCTTGTGTCACATGAGAGAGAAACAGGTATTTGTTTGAAACTAATCTGGGCAAAGTTACCAAGGGGAGCAGCCTGTAATGTCAGCCTCTATAATCATCAGAAGGGTTGTGGGGAGTGGAGACTGGACCTTGAGAGGCACACCAAAGGCATCCAGCTCAAAGGCCTGAGATCCCCATCTCTAGGCATCTTCCTGGGGCAGACATCTCTGCCAGGGCAGACATCTCTAGGACCAGGGGTCTAGTCTGGGGCAGAATTGGCAGTATGGTCCCTGGGTATCTTCTCAGATTGACAGCCCCTCCTAGATGCAGCTCCTAATGTCTCATTCTTCTTTGTATCCTCTGTGCCCAATACCTGCTCATGGAGACCTAGTAGAGACATAATGAACCCATAGGTGCTGAGTGCACATAAAGCCACTTATTTCTGCCACATGAGTTTCAGAGAATCATATTACTCAAGACCAACTGGATAATCTCTTAATAATTAATCTGAAAGGCTTACTCCCCCATTGTCAGAATGTCTGTTGAGCAGAGTATGGTGTGAGTAAGACAATGTGCTTGCTCAAGTAGTAAATGCTTCATCATAGGTCTGTATCTCTTAGTTTCTACTCTTCTTCAATCACGTATAAACCAGGATTATTGAAAGGTTGATCTTCTACTGAAGTTAAACAATAGAATCCAAAATATTGAGGTCAGTCAGGATAGAAAGGCTGAAAGTTTAACCCTGAAATGCTGACTCAGCTATAACTAATTCTTCCCTCCAGTTTTCTCTTGACTTTAAAGCTCTTATTGGGTAATCTGATTCTTCATAGATGCAGAAAGATGAATTTGTGAGAGTGGCAAAATAAAGAGATCCACAAGTGTGTCCTCCTTAAGAGACATTTTAGTAAATAAGATTTATGGTTGGAATCTCCTACAGTCATTGTGACTGGGCATTTCTAGCCAACATCAAAGTACTTTATACTTCAAATAAGTTTGTATAGTCTCAGTTTTATCTGAGTGGCTTCCCCAAGGAATTTTAACCGTAACCCCTTCAAATCTGAACTTGTATTCAAAATACAAATATTTATTTCAATTAGTACTTTTGGAGGGCATAAGTGAATGAGTAGATGATTTTCTGAATTCTTTTAATAAGACTTTTTGCTTCCATGCCCTGTTGCTTGCTTTGAGCCATGCACCATATTAAACACCTTACGTGTACTATCTCGTTTAGTCCCATAATACCTATACAAGGTAGATACTATTTTGTCAGGGAATGTTTAATGGGAGGATTCCTACATGCTGTTTCTCATAAATCCTCTGTTCCTTATCATCCTCTGTCAGAGGCGAGTAGAACTGCATGCAGCTCTCAGGACTGAGGTCATTGTGTGAGACAGGCTTGGGTCTCCTTTAGTAAACATTCTCTTTATAACAAGACTGCTTAGTCTTGCCCCCCTTTTTCTTGAGATATGGATTGTCTCCTGATCTTGTGGCCATTATTATCCCTTGTTCCCTTGGTAACCGTTACTATACGTTTGGTTTTCTGATCTTCATCATTGTCGAAAGAAATTTCTTATACAACAGCCTATATATACACACATAAAAATCATTAAAGCACCTTTGCTCCATCAGAGCTTGGGTCCCTGTGTCTTTTTTTCTTTCTCTCTCTCTGGCTCTCTCTTTCACTTTCTTATTGTCGACTCTGGACCACCAGGTCCCCGTCCATGAAAGGACCCCAACACTATTTATCTTCATGTTACTGATTTATAACTAATGTTCAGAGATGTTAAGCGACTGACCCAATTCAACCTCCATAATATCCAGAATTTAATCATTTGTTAACACTTCATTGCTCTTACCTGATCTACATCACCGTCACATCTTAATGGGATTATGGCTATAGCCTCTTTTCGTCTCCCTGTTTTGACCCTAGACACCCTACAGTCTATTCAGATTAAGCCACTCTTCTGCTAAATGCCTGTGGTGGCTCCCCATTTGTCTCTGAATAAAGTCAAGTCCTTTCTTTGGGCTTTAAGGTCCTATCTGACATGCCACAGACACCTCTTTAAACAAACCCACAGCATATCCCTTTACTCTCTTCCTTCCTCAAAGGAATTCTTGCTATTTCTCAAGGCCAAATGTGTTACTCTAGCCTTGTGGCCTTTGTCTCTGCTGTTTCCTCACACTGAAACAGTTTTCCCCCAGAATCTGTATGACTACTTAATATTCTTGATGAATTTGCTTAAATAACACCTTCTCAATGAAGCCTGCCCCCCCTCACCTTCCTATGCTAAATTGAAACCTGTCTGCTTTATCCCTTTGCATTCCTTTCTTTGAGAGCCCAAACCCTCCAGATCAGTCTGAATTTGAGATGCCTTTTTTGCTTACTCCAGGTGGTTGTGCAATTGTTTTCTATGTGTCCTAGGTCAAAAGGTTTGACAAGCTCTGCTTTAAGCAATCATGCAGATAATTTAGCTTCTCAGGTTTCTTACTATTAAACAAGACAAATACACAAGAAAAAAATTACAAATGAAAAAGATTTTTTTAATCTGAGATAGATATTCTTAGATATGATACAGAATGAATATTCAATTACATACATTGAAAAAATAAAGCTATAATAATTAAAACAATGTGATATTGTTGCAAAAATAACAACTATCAAACTTTTTCTTTGAAAGAGTCTTCGAAAAACACATTTCAAGTTTTCCTTATTTTAAATACAGTAACCATGCCACATTAGAATTCCAGGACTTATTTATTTCATAACTGAAAGTTCATAC
Organism: Raphicerus campestris; assembly: GCA_006410735.1. Taxonomy (NCBI): domain Eukaryota; kingdom Metazoa; phylum Chordata; class Mammalia; order Artiodactyla; family Bovidae; genus Raphicerus; species Raphicerus campestris. The sequence goes on along the minus strand of SJYW01054936.1, from coordinate 77,353 downwards.
CCTTGAGCAACACCTCTCCATTTCCTCCATCCTCCTTCCTGATAACTACTATCAATTCTCTGTTTCTGCAAGCTCAATTTTTTGTTTCATATTTCACATATAAGCAAGATCATGCAATGTTTTCATATCCATGTCTGGTTTATTACACTTAGCATAATGTCCTCTAGGTTCATCTATGTTGCCATAAACGATAGGATCTCTTCTTTTTTAGTGGCTGAATAATGTTTCTCTCTGTGTTAGTGCAAGTTCTTGTGCCTGATGCACAGGGAGGTTAAACAAAATGAAATGTCACTTTGGAGCAGAGAAAAGTTTATTGCAAGGCGATGAAAGGAGATGGGTGGCTTGTGCCACCCCAGACCTCGAACTCTCTGTGTTTGTGTATGTTCGAATTTACACGTGAGTACACATCCATATTTTCGACATCCATTCATCCACTGCCAATTAGGTTGTTCCATGTCTTTTCTACTGTGAATAATGTTGCAACAAACATGAGAGTACAAATGCCTTTTCAAGACAATGATTTCATTTTCTTTGAATATATACCCAGCAAAAAATATATATTTCTTTGCTGAATCATATGGTAGTTATATTTTTAATTTTTTGAGAAGCTGTTGTACTGTTTCCCATAATAGCTGAACTAATTCACAACACCACCAACATTGTACAAAGGATTTCCTTTTGTCCACATCCTTACTAGCATTTGTTATTTTTTAATTTTTAAATAATAGTTATCCTAACAGGTGTGAGGTGATATCTTACTATAGTTTTGATTTGTATTTTCATGTATATTTTCTGGCACCTTTTTCATATATCTGTTGATCACTTGTGCACCTCCTTCAGAAAAATGTCTATTTGTGTCATTTACCCATTTTTAAAAAGTGGGTGCTGATTGTTTGGCTTACTTGTTTTTTCTTCTGGGAGGATAGTGATTTCAGGTCTTATCCTTAAGTCTTTAATGCATTTTGAGTTGACTTTTGCACATGGTGTAAGGTATAGTTCCAATTTCATTATTTTGCATGTGGCTGTCCAGTTTCCCAATACCATTTACTGAGGAGATTATCCATTTTCCAGTGTGTGTTCTTGGTGGCCCTGTTGAAAATTAGTTGACAATATATGTTTAGGTTTATTTCCATGCTGTCTATTCTGTTCCATTATTCTATGAGTCTTTTTTATGCCAGATCATACTGTTCCTGATCAGAATAGAAAAGAATACATTTACCAAATTGTTGTTTGCATACTATTTACTGAAGGCCTTATCCATCTATTCTAGTAAGTATACCATGTCTGGCACAGAAGATGCTATTAGGCTATTACTTGGTTGAGCTTGCAGTAGCTACAGTCATCCTTCCGAATCTAGTCAGTTTATGCAGGGAACAGACTTATAAATTAAATGGAGATACTATAAGGACCATCACTGTTATGACTTTAATAAGTCTTTAAAAATGGCACTAATTTCCACCAGCACTGCCCTCCCATCTGCCACAAGGATGTGATACTGTGTTTGACTTCATATGTTGGCCAGCTAGGGTAAGGCAGTTTCCAAAGTTTCTACCTGGCTTTTCCTACTACTATAGCTCTTTCCTTTAGGTCAAAGGAAATGGGCACTGCTTTTTCTCCAGTATACAGTCATCTGAGTAAATGGTCATAAGGAAGAACTGAAAAAATCATTATAGTATAGGCTTGCCATCATGTTTCAGGGTCCCTCCTACTCATGACCTAGCTTCATTTTCAGTCAATGAGTTATCTGTATAAAAATTGGTTTAGATCTAAGAACTGAGCAAGGTACCATAACTCTACTAGGATTTCTGTGTTCAACTTCTATGTCTTCCATGATTGCCTCCTCCCTTTCTTTTTTTGGTTGCACAATACTCTTGAGTGCCTGCCAAAATAACTTCCTGTGTATTTTGCCTATAGGAGTCTCAGACTCCATTAATATCTCAATAACCTCCTGAAAATCAAGTTTTCTTGGCAGCCTCTCTGATTTTGCTGGTCATTATGAAAACTGTGACACTTTGGCTTTAAGTAGTCAAGTACTACCACCTGACTTCTACTACTTCAAGGGCTCCATTATCCACATGACTTTAATGAACCTGGCTCTGTGACTGCATCTCCTACCAACAGCCTGAGTAAGCAGAAAAGACCTGCCACTGAACTTCTTAATGATCCTGATAGCCTTTTAACCAGTGCATTCCTAATATCTGGAGAAACACCATGTACTCTGAGCCCTTATTTGGCACATCATCATCTGAGGGTCTTTGGTTTCACATAACATATTTGTTTCAGCATGGTTATTTCCTTTGCCTCTTTATTCCCTACTCTGTTATCTTCTGGGAACCGTGGCATTAGTCATGATTCTTTCCAACTGTTAAAGAGTCACCTTAGAAGGTGACTTAGAGTCACTCAGTTTGTCCTATACTCAAGAGTCCTTGTCAAGGTTTAAATCTCATATTCCATAAAAGTGCTCATAGTTCAGTTCAGTCACTCAGCTGTGCTGACTCTGCAGTCCCATGGACCACAGCACGCCAGGCTTCCCTGTCCATCATCAACTCCTGGAGCTTATTCAAGCTAATGTCCAGTGAGTCAGTGATGCCATCCAATCATCTCATCCTCTGTCGTCCCCTTATCCTCCCACCTTCAATCTTTCCCAGCATCAGGGTCTTTTCCAGTGAGTCATTTCTTCACATCATGTGGCCAAAGTATTGGCTTTCCAGCTATATCATCAGTCCTTCCAATGAATTTTCAGGACAGATTTCCTTTACGATTGACTGGTTGGATCTCCTTGCAGTCCAAAGTACTCTCAAGAGTCTTCTCCAACACCACAGTTCAAAAGCATCAATTCTCCGTTGCTCAGCTTTCTTTATGGTCCAATTCTCACATCCATACATGACTACTGGAAAAACCATAGCTTTGACTAGATGGACCACTGTTGGCAAAGTAATGTCTCTGCTTTTTAATATGCTGTCTATGTTGGTCATAGTTTTCTTCCTAAGGAGCAAGTGTCTTTTAATTTCATGGCTACAGTCACCATCTGCAGGGACTTTGGAGCCCCCCAAAATAAAGTTTGTCAGTTTCCATTGTTTCTCCCTCTATTTGCCATCAAATGATGGGACTGGATGTCATGATCTTAGTTTTGTGAATGTTGAGCTTTAAGTCAACTTTTTCACTCTCCTCTTTCACTTTCATCAAGAGGCTCTTTAGTTCTTCTTCACTTTCTGCCATAAGGGTGGTGTCATCTGCATGTCTGAGGTTACTGATATTTCTCCCAGCAGTCTTGATTCTACCTTGTGTTTCATCCAGTTCAGCATTTTGCGTGATTTACTCTGCATATATATTAAATACAGCCTTCATTTATTCCTTTCCCGATTTGGAACCAGTCTGTTGTTCTATGTCCAGTTCTAACTGTTGCCTCTTGCCCTGCATATAGATTTCTCAGGAGGCTAGTCAAGTGGTCTGGTATTCCCGTCTCTTAAAGAAATTCCCACAGTTTGTTGTGATCAACATGGTCAAAGACATTGGCATAGTCAATAAAGCAGAGGTAGACGTTTTCCAGGAACTCTCTTGCTTTTTTGATGATCCAACAGATGTTGGCAACTTGATCTCTGGTTCCTCTGCCTTTTCTAAATCCAGCTTGAACATCTGGAAGTTCACAGTTAAGTACTCTTGAAGCCTGGCTTGGAGAATTTTGAACATTACTTTGCTAGCGTGTGAGATGAGTGCAATTGTGCAGTAGCTTGAATACTCTTTGGCATTACCTTTTTGGGGGGATTGGAATGAAAACTGACCTTTTCCAGTCCTGTGGCCACTGCTGAGTCTTCCAAATTTCCTGGCATATTGAGTTCAGCACTTTCACAGCATCATCTTTCAGGATTTGCTATAGCTCAGCTGGAATTCCTTCACCTCCACTAGCTTTGTTCATAGTGATGCTTCTTAAGGCCCACTTGACTTCACATTCCAGGATATCTGGNCTTTTAATTTCATGGCTACAGTCACCATCTGTAGGGACTTTGGAGCCCCCCAAAATAAAGTTTGTCAGTTTCCATTGTTTCTCCCTCTATTTGCCATCAAATGATGGGACTGGATGTCATGATCTTAGTTTTGTGAATGTTGAGCTTTAAGTCAACTTTTTCACTCTCCTCTTTCACTTTCATCAAGAGGCTCTTTAGTTCTTCTTCACTTTCTGCCATAAGGGTGGTGTCATCTGCATGTCTGAGGTTACTGATATTTCTCCCAGCAGTCTTGATTCTACCTTGTGTTTCATCCAGTTCAGCATTTTGCGTGATTTACTCTGCATATATATTAAATACAGCCTTCATTTATTCCTTTCCCGATTTGGAACCAGTCTGTTGTTCTATGTCCAGTTCTAACTGTTGCCTCTTGCCCTGCATATAGATTTCTCAGGAGGCTAGTCAAGTGGTCTGGTATTCCCGTCTCTTAAAGAAATTCCCACAGTTTGTTGTGATCAACATGGTCAAAGACATTGGCATAGTCAATAAAGCAGAGGTAGACGTTTTCCAGGAACTCTCTTGCTTTTTTGATGATCCAACAGATGTTGGCAACTTGATCTCTGGTTCCTCTGCCTTTTCTAAATCCAGCTTGAACATCTGGAAGTTCACAGTTAAGTACTCTTGAAGCCTGGCTTGGAGAATTTTGAACATTACTTTGCTAGCGTGTGAGATGAGTGCAATTGTGCAGTAGCTTGAATACTCTTTGGCATTACCTTTTTGGGGGGATTGGAATGAAAACTGACCTTTTCCAGTCCTGTGGCCACTGCTGAGTCTTCCAAATTTCCTGGCATATTGAGTTCAGCACTTTCACAGCATCATCTTTCAGGATTTGCTATAGCTCAGCTGGAATTCCTTCACCTCCACTAGCTTTGTTCATAGTGATGCTTCTTAAGGCCCACTTGACTTCACATTCCAGGATATCTGGCTCTAGTTGAGTAATCACACCATTGTGATTATCTGGGTCATGAAGATCTTTTTTGTATAGTTCTTCTTTGTATTCTTGCCACCTCTTCTTAATATCTTCTGCTTCTGTTAGGTCCATACCATTTCTGTCCTTTATAGTGCCCATTGTTGCATGAAATGTTCCTTTGCTATCTCTAGTTTTCTTGATGAGATCTCTAGTCTTTCCCATTTTATTATTTTCTTCTATTTCTTTGCATTGATCACAGAGGAAGACTTTCTTATCTCTTCTTGCTATTCTTTGGAACTCTGAATTCAAATGGGTATATCTTTCCTTTTCTCCTTTGCCTTTAGCTTCTCTTCTTTTCTCAGCTATTTGTAAGGCTTCTTCAATAACTATTTTGCCTTTTTGCATTTCTTTTTCTTGGAGATGGTCTTGATCACTGCCTCTTGTACAATGTCACAAACCTCTGTCTGTAGTTCTTCAGGCAGTCTATCTATCAGATCTAAGTCCTTGAATTTATTTGTCACCTCCACTGTATAATTGTAAGGGATTTGATTTAGGTCATACCTAAATGGTATGTTTAGTTTAGGTCTAGTGGTTTTCCCTACTTTCTTCAATTTAAGTCTGAATTTGGCATAAGGTGGTCATGATCTGAGCCACAGTCAGCTCCTGGTCTTGTTTTTGCTGACTGTATAGAGCTTCTTCATCTTTGGCTGCAAAGAATATAATCAATCTGACTTCAGTACTGACCATCTGGTGATGTCCATGTGTAGAGTCTTTTCTTGTGTTATTGGAAGAAGTTGTTTGCTATGATCAGTGCGTTCTCTTGGCAAAACTCTGATAGCCTTTGATGTGCTTCATTTTGTACTCCAAGGCCAACTATGCGTTACTCCAGGTATTTCTTGGCTTCCTACTTTTGCATTCCAGTCCCCTGTAATGAAAAGGACATCTTTTGGGGGGTGTTAGTTCTAGAAGGTCTTGTAGGTCTTTATAGAACTGTTCAACTTCAGCTTCTTCAACATTACTGGTAGGGGCATAGACTGGGATTATTGTGATATTGAATGGTTTGCCTTGGAAACGAAGAGTTCATTCTGTCATTTTTGAGATTGCATCCAAGTACTGCATTTTGGACTCTTTTGTTGACTATGATGGCTGCTCCATTTCTTCTAAGGGATTCTTGCCCACAGTAGTAGATATAATGGTCATCTGAGTTAAATTCACCCATTCCAATCAATTTTAGTTCATTGATTCCTAAAATGTTGATGTTCACTCTTGCCATCTCCTGTTTGACCACTTCCAATTTGCCTTGATTCATGGACCTAACATTTCAGGTTGCTATGCAATATTGCTCTTTATAGCATCAGGTTTTACTTCCACCACCTGTGACATCCATAACTGAGTGTTGTTTTTGCCTTGACTCTGTCTCTTCATTCTTTCTGGAGTTATTTCTCCACTGAACTCCCATAGCATATTGGGCACCTACCAACCTGGGGTGTTTATCTTTTGGTGTCCTATCTTTTTGTCTTTTCATGCTGTTCATGGGGTTCTCAAGGCAAGAATACTGAAGTGGTTTGCCATTTCCTTCTCTAGTGGATCACATTTTGTCAGAACTCTCCACCATGACCCATCTGTCTTGGGTGGCCCTACCTGTCTTGGCTCATATTTTCATTGAGTTAGACAAGGCTGTCTAACTTGCTTACTTACTTACGTATAAGTGGAAGCTAAAAAACAAAACAAATGGACAAACATAAAATATAACATACTCAAAAATACAGAAAACAAACTGGTGATTTCAGGGAGAAGGGTAGGGGGATGAGTGAAATAGTTGAGGGAGATTAAGAGGTGCAAACTTCTAGTTATAAAATTGAAAATCATGAAGATATAATGTACAGAATCAGAAACATAGTCAATAATATTGTTAATAACTTTATATGGTGATAGATGGTAACTAGACTTTTCATGATTATTATCAGGAGCCAGCGTGAGGAACTCTGCCCGTGGCAAAGGTCATGAGGAAGGAGGCTTGGCATTATGCAAAGGCAGGATCGAGCCTCAGGAGACCCCCTGTTCTCGATCGTCTACCCCCCAAACCAGAATCTGCCCACTTTACTGTTTTATGCTCTCACCTACACCTCTGACTTTACGGGGGGCTGCCCCCACCACCTCTCTCAGAGAAAGAGTTAACTTGCAGCTCCAGTCAATAAAAATTCCTGGGTATGACAAGAATGTTTCAACTTACAAACTCCTCTGAAAGTTCTCTAGTCTGCCTGAGCAGGTTCATCTGGCCACATGTGATTTTTATAGCCTGCCAACCGTGAGAGGCACAAGATGCTTTAAACATTCTAAATACAGATTCTTTTGAGAAGTTAGAAAATTATTAGTATAGTATAGTGGGTTGATTAGAAATTATACTGGTGAAGGGTTTTTCATTTGTTAAGCCAATATTTGCTGCTAAATCTCCATATTCCCTGCCATTATAATGAATATAACTAGCATATGAGAGAAATAAGTATTAACCTTTGATATTAATCATGTTAAACCTTAGGCTAAGTAAATTCCTTTTCTTGATTATAACCCCCTGCATCCTCACGCTATGGGAATGCAACTTTATCTGGTACCTTCAGAAGGTGGCACCTAGTTTAAGAAAAAATCACCCCTGGAAAAAAAATAAGTTTTCTGGTTGACTGACCATTATCAGAAAGGGCCATAAAATGTCAGCAGGCCTCATGGCCAGAAGATGATGTAAAATCCCTAAGACCTTTGTATACTTTTATATGAAGCACCTGATTTTGATAAAGGTCAGGTCTGCTGACTCCACGTGACTCTGTATTCATCCCTATGTATAACAAAAAGTATATAAGCAAAGCTGAATATTAAGAAAACGGATTGGTTTCTGGAAAGACTGATTCCCCCGTGTTGTTCTTTCTTTCCCCTTCTGGCTGAATTCCCATCTGGAGCGTGGATACTCGCCAAGCCTGCTAATTTTGCCTGGGCTTCTAAGATCTGACCAGGGAGGCCTCAGTGTCTCCTCTCCTTTGGGAGAATGGAAAGACACCTGTGGCCTATGTAGGTGATGCAAACTCCTTGTCTGGAGTTTTATTGGTATTCCATGTAAGCCAAGTTATTCAGCATCTTTTTCTCCACTAATATTTCCTACTACACTATCCTTTTATGCTAATGCACTAATCTCTCTTTATATCTGTAATTAAATAAGTTCTTTCCCAGGACACCTACTCCATCTCCCCTTCGAATTACCCTGGATCCACCGGGGCTGGACCCCAGCAGATTATCATTTTGTAATGTATAAAAATACTGAATATCTTACATACCTGAAACTAATATAATATTGTACATCAAAAATAAAACTAGATCTGTTTAAAGGACTGAGATATACTGTGCTTACAATTAACATTTAAAACAAAATGATCAAGCTTGAAAATAAATAAACAGAAAGACAATAGGTAATTTTAAGCAAAAAAGAAAGCAGGAATATCAATATTAATATTCGTTAAAATTTAATTTAAGATGAAAAAATTGCACATGAAAAAGAGCACTAAGTTATTTTAAAAGGTATAATTTACAAAGTAAATACAATTCTCATAAATCTGCATACACCTCCCAGAGTATTGGAAATAAAAGCAAAAATAAACAAATGAGACCCAATTAAACGTAAAAGCATTTGCACAACAAAGGAAGCTATAAACAAGATGAAAAGACAGTCTTCAGAATGGGAGAAAATAATAGCAAATGAAGCAACTGACAAAGAATTAATCTCAAAAATATACAACCAACTCCTGCAGCTCAGTCCTAGAAAAATAAACAACCCAATCAAAAAATGGGCCAAAGAACTAAACAGACATTTCTCCAAAGAAGACATACAGATGGCTAACAAACACATGAAAAGATGTTCAACATTACTCATTATCAGAGAAATGCAAATCAAAACCACAATGAGGTACCATTTCACGCCAATCAGAATGGCTGCGATCCAAAAGTCTATAAGCGATAAATGCTAAAGAGGGTGTGGAGAAAAGAGAACCCTCTTACACTGTTGGGGGAATGAAAACTAGTACAGTCACTACGGAGAACAGTGTGGAGATCCCTTAAAACTGGAAATAGAACTGCCATATGACCCAGCAATCCCACTGCTGGGTATACACACCGAGAAAACCAGAATTGAAAGAGACACGTGTACTCCAATGTTCATTGCAGCACTGTTTATAATAGCCAGGACATGGAAGCAACTTAGATGTCCATCAGCAGACGAATGGATAAGAAAGCTGTGGTACATATACACAATGGAGTATTACTCAGCCATTAAAAAGAATACATTTGAAACAGTTCTAATGAGATGGATGAAACTGGAGCTTATTATACAGAGTGAAGTAAGCCAGAAAGAAATATACCAATACAGTATACTAACACATATATATGGAATTTAGAATGATGGTAATGATAACCCTGTGTGAGAGACAGCAAAAGAGACACAGATGTATAGAACTGTCTTTTGGATTCTGTGGGAGAGGGCGAGGGTGGGGTGATTTGGGAGAATGGCATTGAAACAGGTATATTATCATATGTGAAACCAATCGCCAGTCCAAGTTTGATGCATGAGACAGGGTTCTTGGGGCTGGTGCATTGGGATGACCCAGAGGGATGGTATGGGGATGGAGGTAGGAAGGGGGTTCAGGATGGGGAACACATGTACACCCATGGCGGATTCATAAATAAATAAATAATATACC
>SJYW01054936.1:46858-58542 GCA_006410735.1 Raphicerus campestris | reverse complement strand
CAGTTCTAATGAGATGGATGAAACTGGAGCTTATTATACAGAGTGAAGTAAGCCAGAAAGAAATATACCAATACAGTATACTAACACATATATATGGAATTTAGAATGATGGTAATGATAACCCTGTGTGAGAGACAGCAAAAGAGACACAGATGTATAGAACTGTCTTTTGGATTCTGTGGGAGAGGGCGAGGGTGGGGTGATTTGGGAGAATGGCATTGAAACAGGTATATTATCATATGTGAAACCAATCGCCAGTCCAAGTTTGATGCATGAGACAGGGTTCTTGGGGCTGGTGCATTGGGATGACCCAGAGGGATGGTATGGGGATGGAGGTAGGAAGGGGGTTCAGGATGGGGAACACATGTACACCCATGGCGGATTCATAAATAAATAAATAAAGAAATAAATCTGCATGCAGCAAAAACTGTTATAAACAAAGAAAACACTAACAGCAATATAACTATCATGTATATTAATATACTTTTCAATAATTAGTTTTCTAAACAATGAATAACTAATAATACATAAAATTTAACATGTAAATAAAACTTGACTTAATAGATACATATAGAACCTATATATTTAGAATTGACAACATGTATTTTACCTGAGCATTATTTATTTACAAAAATTAATATTTGGTGGAAAAAATTAAAAAATAAAACAACAAAGTCTTTTAAAACCAGACACTCATTATAATCCAATAAAATAAGAAATATATAATATAAAGATGATCTTAAAAATTAGAAGGAACAGAAGTCAATCTTGACCCACTTAGTTTAGGAGTAATGACTTTGCTTACCTCAAGGGTATTTTTTTCATTGCTGAATTAGAACTCCTGCTTTTAATAATGCATTTTAACTATTGAGAATGGTTGTTAGGCTTATTTGTTTAGTAAGACAAGAAATGTATAAACATTTTAGCAGCATTTCCAAATTGTGAAGAAAAATTTAAAACGATAAAAAAAAATTAGAACAAATGAGTACTCAAACTAGGAAAATAAAATATAACCTAAAATTGACGGATTAAACCGAAAAAAATGCAGGAAAAAAAGTTGATTTAAAAGCTACTTCTTTGAAAAGATCAATAAAAACATCCTTCACAAACCTAATTCTAGTAAAATATTGTAAAAAAACCAAATTACACCAGGTGAGGAATGAAAAGATATTTACCTGTGGCCATCACAATAATATAAAATAATCATTCCCAAATTAAAATAAATAAATTAATTAAAAATAAATAACAATTATGAGAATATTTTATACAAATCTACAGGAACAAATTTTAGGAGTAGAGAGAAATTGATTATTTCCTTCCACGATGGAAATGGCTAGACCTGACCTAAAGAAGTATAAAACATGAAAAGACCAATTCCACAGGAAAGATTTGAAAGGTAATATGGTAGACTGAAAAATGATCCCCCAAAGAGGTCTGTGTGCTTCTCCCTGAATCTGTGAATGAGTTGTGTTGTATGGTCAAAGGATTATGTTTGAAAGACAAAGAAATTATCCTACATTATCTGGTTGATCCAAATGATTCAATCTCAGTTCAATTCAGTCACTCAGTCGTGTTCAACTCTTTGTGACCTCATGTACTGCAGCAGGCCAGGCCTCCCTGTCCATCGCCAGCTCCCGGAGTTTACTCAAACTCATGTCCATTGAGTCGGTGATGCCATCCAACCATCTCCTGCTCTGTTGTCCCCTTCTCCTCCTGCAATCTCAAGGGTTTGTATATAATAAGAAGAGTAGTAGGATAAGTAATGACCCTCAAGTATACTCAGGTTCTATTACCTGGAATTTGTGAACATTACCCTTTGTAGCAAAGAGACTTTTGCAGGTGTAACTTCAGCATTTTATTTAATTATCTAGGTTGCCCCAAATGTAATAACAAGTATCTTTATAAGATGGAGGTAGAGGGTGATCTGACCATAAATGAAGACAGTGTGACTGGGAAGCAGAGAATTGAAGATGCTACACTGCTAGCTTGATGATGCAGGAAAAGACCAGGAGCAGAAAAATGTAAGTGGCCTCTAGAAGCTGGAAAAGACAAGAAACTAGAGTCTTCTCTAGAGCCCTCAGAGGAGGTGCAGCCCTAATTACTTTGGCCAGTAAGCTGATTTTGCTTATTCGACCTCCAGAACTATGAGTGAATCAGTTTGTGTTGTTTTACTAATTTTGTGCTACTTTGTAACAGTAGCAATAGGAAACTAATGCAGGTGATTATTAAAGCCATTAAAACAAGGATCGCAAAACCAATACAATATTGTAATTAACCTCCAATTAAAATAAATTTATATTTAAAAAATAAAACAAGGATCGATTTTTCATAACTGTGCTCTAACTCTTAACAGGTAATTCTGATGCAATTTAAGCTCCTTTATTTATTTTATAAGCCAGCATAATCCTTTTGCTGAAACCAAATAAAGAGCATGAAAAAGCAAAACTTTTAGGCCACTTAGTGAAAGTAAGTTATCAGCAAACAACATTTAGCATCTAATAAAATGAATTACATTTATTATTACTAGATGGTAAAACTTTTAGGAATCCAGGTGTATGGTCCCAAATCAATAATTTATTACAACAGAAAATTAAAGAGAAAAACCATATGACCACATGAACACTTGCTGAAAAGACACTAATAAAATCTAGCAGCCTCTCTTAATAAACTCTCTACGTAAAATAGATACAAAAAGAAATCAATGGAAAAGGTAGTGAATGACAAGTACATGAAATCTAATAAATGTTCATTCATTCAGTAAGTACTTAGTACCAGGCACACCAAGGATACAGTGGTGAACATGATAGATAAAATCTGTGCTCCCTAAAGCTTACAGTATAGTGGGAGTGACAGGAAGTTCACTTAAGGTTTTGATGTGGAAGTAGGATATGGGAATCTGTGAGAAAGCACTAAACCCAATTAGGGTCACGTAATAATAGGCTTATTGCAGGAAGTGACAATTAATGAGATTGAAAAAGTGAGTTCACTGCATCTAGATTAAAGTGAGAGTGACTGATTGCAGTATACAACATGATAAATGTAATTGCATTTTATATATGAAAGTTGCTAACAGAGTAAATCCTAAGAATTCTAATTATAAGGAATTTTTTCTGTAAGTTTGGCATCTCTATGAAATGATAGAGGTTCTAGACTTATTGTAGCAATCATTTCATAATGCATGTAAGTCAAATCATTATGCCATACAACTTGAACTTACACAGTGTTGTATGTCAATTATATTTCAGTAAAACTGAAGAAAAAGGTAGAGTGGAGAAAAAATTTCTGAAAGAGAGAATAGTTCTTAAAAGGCCTCGATATGAAAGACCCGAAGCTGATGTGAGTGAAGTATAGAGCAGGAAGAGAGGGAAATATGTGATAAAATTGGTGAAGAAGACCCAGTCTAGATCAGGAAACAGCTAGAACCATATCAAGGATCTTGGACTTTATCCTATAAGCACAGTGAAGACATTGGTGAGGTTTAAGCAGGGGTATTGTGTTGGTTCTTCTCTGTTTCCCTTACATGAAAACCCACTCTTTGCCTTGATCTTGCCATAGAAAGCTGATCCCCACAGGGTCCACCACCCAGTTTCTCTTGCCTGCTGGCTTTTGGTTCAGTTTGGCCAATGAGTTGTCTATGCCTTATGCCCTCTTGCTTCAGTGCTGTATCTCTCAGTGACTATTTATCTCTCCTGGGTCTCCAGCTCTCACAGAGTAACTATTTCTTGACCCTACAGGCCTTAAAGATGGATATGACTTCCCCTGTTCCTAGTCTCCTTAATTTTGCTCACATCTCTGTAAGAAACTTTCCTATGGAAAGTTTTCATCTGAACCTTCTCAATTAAAGTCTATTTCCTTTAGAGAATCTGACTGATATAGGAATGATTAGATCATATTTCTATTTTACAAAGATCCTTTAGGCAGCTTTATGGAAAACAACCTGGAGGATGGCAAGTCTGTCTTCAAGATGAGTAAGGAGGCTGTTTCAGAGGTAAGAGAGGACAGTGGCTTGGGCTAAGGTTGCAGAACAAGGGATAGGGAATGAGGAGTCCAGCTTCTTGCTAAAATTATGTTTGTGGCTTTTCAGGTCCTACAATAGGCAATTACAAAGGCTTTACCAGGCAGGCCGCATAGGGAAAAGCCTCTCTCCCACACTAGCCAATGCACTGCAGTCTCTTAAGGGAGTTGCAGCCATACTCTTATATACTCTGTATTCTTGACCAGATATCTCCACTAGAAGGTCTCCTTATCAGGGACCCTAGAAAATGCTTTTCCCATTCCAACACAGTACTCAGTATTTTTCCACTTCTAGCCCTTCTCCATCTTCCTCTCCTTTGGCTCCACAGTTCATAAAATTGTAGGAGCCTCTTGTTTGGGGTTCATCCAACAGTGAGTCAACTTCATCAGTTCATAATTCCACAGCAGAAAACGTCATGGAGGGTGTCAACACTTAGTTTGCTTTTATCCTCTTCCTTGTACTATTGTAGTTAAATGATTAAAGACTTGACTATTACTTTTAGCTCATCGTTAATCAGCAATTCCAACACCTGACAGCTAAACATTCTCTGGCTCATTTGAGCTCCCAACAGACAGAAGTATGTGGATTCCAGGGATAACTAGAAGACAGAGTTGACAGATTCAGTAATTGACTAGATTCAGAGTGAAGTGGATGAAGGGCAGTAAGGGAAAACATAAAGCCAAGGAAGTTGCTTAGTTTTCTCATTTGGACAACTGAGTGGATAGTGCTGTTATTCACTGGAATGTGAAACAAGGAACAAGAGAAGAGCAACAGGGAGATAATTCCATTTGAGGTCTGTGGGTCATCCAAGTTAGATCTGCACAAGGGAGCTGGATATGTGAAAAGAAATTTAGGGGAAAGGTCTGGATTGTGGTACAGATTTGAGAGTTACTGGTTTATAAAAGGCATTTGTAGCTATGGACATGGATAAAATGGTCCTGGGAGAATACAGAGGAAGAAGAGATGGTATGAGACTTAAACCTACAATGGTCCTTTCTTAAAGCTGACCTCTTGGGATTCTTTAGAGAAATTCTCTAACAATATATTTGTCTATACCCTTCTAGCAATACCCTTCTTAAACTTACTGAATAAATTAGATATAGCAGATTACAACAGAGCACCAAAATTTAGAGTCAGTCCCATCATTCCTACTCTCTTCTGGCCTCCACATTGCCCTCCCTGCCCCCATAACTCTAAATTATGCCCTTGCTCACTCTTCTCGGGGAGTTGGAGGATGATGGACCCAGTCAAGCTATCTTTTGTTACCTTCCCATGAATTCACACAATCCTGACCTCCATGTAATTTGAGTCTCTCCAAAGAGCAAAGGAATAGCCAGAATTTAGAGTTCAACCCTTGAGTTTTTCTTTCTTGGAAGACAGGGATAATAATAGCACTTACTTCATAACATTCTATATCAAATGATATGAGAAAATTAAAGCATTTATGACTGAGCTTGGAACACTGTAGATACTCAGTGAATGCGAGCCCTCTCTCTGAACTCCATGTCCCTCAAAGTTGATAGAAATTCAAAGAGCTGATTAAAGCACATGGTTAATGGCAAGCTGTTCCTAAATGAAAGCAGCTGCCTTCACAACTGCAGGTAATATAGTTCTTGGAATAATGTGTTCTGTACATTTACATCAATAGTGTAAATGATTATTTATACTATTTGGATCACAGATCATTTCTCCTAATCAGTAAAGAGTACTACCTCTAAACCAAACCTAACTAAACCCTTTTCTCAGGTAGCAGGCACCATGCCTCTGAATAAAACTGCAGAATAATTTCTTGAAATCTTCCCCCCCACCCATTTCCTATTGGCAAGCCAAATCAAGCAGAAGGCTAAATTCCTAAGTATCAGGAAATATAAGCGTCACTGTGTATAATTCATCTTGAAAAGTTGAAATTAAATCAGTCTGATAAAGATGGGGATTTCCTGATTTTCATTCTGTTTATAATGAACTATTATTTTGTTATGTTTAAAAGCATTCTTTCAAAACAAAGACTTGGCAAGATGCCTGAGTATCTAATTTCTTTCTAATCCCTCTTCTAATGTCTGTGTTCCCATATGAGAGGCAGCACAGGCCCCACAGTTCTATGAAAAAAATGTAAGTTTTGGAATTAAGCAATCTTGGGCTCAACTTTGAGCTTTACTACTAAGCAGATTTGTGATCTTGGATCAACCACTTAAATTCTATGAGCCTTAATTTTTCTATCTATGTAATGATAATTTCACTGGGGTCCTATGTCAATTAAATGAAGTAATATGTATAAAGCCTCAGGAACACAGTAGGTACCCAACAAATGGAAGTCATGATGATATTTACTATGGAGGGTTAAACCAGAGAGAAGAATGGAGTGGGCCCAGAAAACATTTCTTGAGAGGAAGAAAGAAAGGAAAGGAATAGACAGAACGGGAAGAGAATCTCATGACCTTTTATCCATTTCTCAGGGAAAGTGGAAGGGACAATATAAGTGTGGGAGGGTCACTTGGGAAGCTGTCCTGGATGAAAAGCATATGAATAAAGGTTCACCAGGTTAAAAAAGAGAAGCAAAAGTTCATTAATACTTCTTTTTGCATTCAAACAAAAATTTCTAAAAAAAAAAATCCCAATTAGAGGTGGGGTTGTGATTTTCAGGGAAGTGAAATGGATATCATCATCCTAGAGGACTCAACAATAGAATCAGCCTATAGGGAAAACACTAGAGAAAATACCTGGGAATGGGACCTGCAAGTGTAGCTGGTATTATTTCTGTCCAAGAGCCATTTCTGTATCTGAGTGAGAGCTCCCTTTTTTACTTTGGGAAGATTACCTTTCCTAATGAAGTTGCAAAGGAGGAACTAAAGCAAAGACAAACTAAAGAGCCTCTTGATGAAGGCAAAGGAGGAGAGTGAAAGTGGTCCCATTACTTCACGGCAAATAGAAGGGGAAAAGATGGAAGGAGTGACAGATTTCCTCTTCTTGGGCTCTAAAATCACTG
The DNA here is from genome assembly GCA_006410735.1 of Raphicerus campestris. Classification (NCBI taxonomy): domain Eukaryota; kingdom Metazoa; phylum Chordata; class Mammalia; order Artiodactyla; family Bovidae; genus Raphicerus; species Raphicerus campestris. The sequence continues at coordinate 51,544 of SJYW01054936.1, read as the reverse complement.
CAGATGGCAACTGCAGCTATGAAATCAGAAGATGACTGCTTCTTGGCAGGAAAGCTGTGACAAACCTAGACAGTGCGTTGAAAAGCAGAGACATTACTCTTTTGACAAAGGTCTGTATAGTGAAGGCTATGGTCTTCCCAGTGGTTAGGTACAGTTGTGAGAGCTGGACCATAAGGAAGACAGAGTGCCAAAGAATTTATCTTTTTGAGTTTGTGGTGCTGGAGAAGATTCCGGAAAGTCCTTTGGAGAGCAAGGAGATCAAACCAATCAATCTTAAGGAAAATCAACCCTGAATACTTGTTGGAAGGACTGATGTTGAAGCTTAAACTCCAGTATTTTGGTCATCTGATGCAAAGAGCTGACTCATTGGAAAAGTCCCTGATGCTTAGAAAGATTGAGGGCAGAAGAAGAGGGCGTCAGAGGATAAGATGGCTGGATGGCATCACTGATGCAATGGACACGAGCTTGGGCAAATTTGGGGAGCTGGTGAGGGACAGAGAGGATTGGTGTGCTACAGTCCCTGGGGTCGCAAAGAGGCAGACATGACTGGGTGACTGAACAACGACAACAATAAAGTTGCCATCCTTTTGAAGACTGATCAACTTAATTACCTTTTCTTGAACTTTGAATCGTCAGTAGAGATTTAAAAATGAAAAATGGATACAATGAATTCCTCTAAACGGGAGTGCCTAGCAGAGTCATACCCTTACCCTACCTCCATCAGTTTCTATTTTCCAGTTGCCCCTTTCCCTTCACTTCTGTTAGCACCCAGTTATCTTTCCAATGAATCTCTTTTCTGCTTAAGTGCATGAGAGGTGAAAATCCAGTTGCTCAGTGATGACACTGAATTACAACACAATTTACAAGAAAAGAGGGCTCTAAAAGTAAGAAGATGATCAAGTCAATATTATGATATCACTCCTTGGGAAAGCTGATTTTTAGTTTCATTCATGCTTTTTAGCATTCTTTATATTACAGGGTGCTGGAAATCTACAAACTAGATTTTCTAGCTTTCCTTGCCAGGTAGTTTCCAGTGAGATTCCATCAAATGCAAGCCTAGGGAAAGACTAGGCAAGAGAAGAGAGAAGGTGTCTTTACCATTTTCTGCATCTGGATCAGTGGAAACAGGCAATCATAAGCCCCAGAAGTCCTGGCTACTCCAGTAACACCAGTGGAACTGCGGGCTTCCATGTTCTATCAGCTTCAGTAAGAGTGCAAATTCTCAGCTCCTAGCAGTATCAACAAATACAGAAGGGTCCCAATAGCATAGCCTCAGTACTACAACTCTTGTGAGCTCTGGGTACCATCATATGCCCATTTTGGCCTCTTTGGATTTTATTCCTTTTATCTGAACTGCCTAGAGCACTTCTGCTTTTCTGACTAGGCACTGACTAATAACTGGGTGATTTAATATTAAAATTTTTATGACTATTGACACACAAGTAGAATCAAGCACCCAGGTACTGCATTTTGGACTCTTTTGTTGACTCCATTCCTTCTAAGAGATTCTTGTCCACAGTAGTAGATATGATGGTCATCTGAATTAAATTCACCCATTCCAGTCCATTTTAGTTCACTGATTCCTAAAATGTCTATGTTCACGCTTGCTGTCTCCTGTTTGACTACATCCAATTTACCTTGATTCATGGACCTAACATTCCAGGTTCCAATGTAATATTGTTCTTTACAGCACTGGACTTTACTTTCAACACCAGACACAACCATAACTTGGCATCATTTCCGCTTTGGCTCAGCTTCTACATTCCTTCTGGAGCTATTTCTCAGCTCTTCTCCAATAGCATATTGGACACTTTCCTCCCTGAGTGGCTCATCTGGTATCAATTTTTTTTTTTGCCTTTTCATACTGTTTCTGGAGTTCTCCAGGCAAGAATACTGGAGTGGTTTGCCATTCCCCTCTCCAGTGGACCACATTTTGTCAAACCCTGCCTAGGAGGACAGGCCCTTCAGTTGCTCCACATAGCTGGATGACATGCCTGGTGCCCTGGTTGTCCCACTGCTGGTCTTCCTTGAGTGTATAAACCTTCACCAGCACTTGAATTTTGGTCAACGTGCCGCCAGGGAGCCAGAGCAGAGGCCTTGCTGGAGTCCCCATGGAAGGGGATCCGAAAAAGGCTGGAGGAGACGTTCGATGGCACCCAGGAGCGGAGGGCACACAGGCCTCTCCTCTACACTGGCCGCCCTTATAAGTGGACTCTCTCTTCATATTCCTGCTTGAGCTCATGGTTGTATCTGAAGGATATGGCAACGACCTTCACACTTACTGAGATCTGTTTTCCCAAGACACATGCTTGGTATTCTAGTTTGCACAATGAAGGGTATGTTTGTCCATCTGAACCACAGACAGGTCTGATAGACAGCCCACAGCACTGCCTGCAGGTGGATGGAGGGGGCCCCTTCCAGGGCTTATGCCCAACTCCCAAATCTTTCATACTGTGCATGAGCCTCCGATGATCAACTGCAGACCGCGGTGTGAGAATCTTGAACAATGCACACTTTGTGGCGACTACATTTCATCCTTTAGCCTGATAGAAATCTTTCCTGGACTTCAAGTGCAGAAATAATCATCGTTTCAGAAGCGGTTTCACTGTCCAGCCTCTTGGTTGTACTGGGACACCTTGCTGAGCTACTGTTTGTCTTCCAGAAAATTGCCACCATCCAGCTGGCCCGCAGCTGTCCCCTAAGCCTGCCGGCACCAAGCAGTCACACCCACGCACAGCACTGCCGGTGCCCGGAGCATCTAGGGATGCAGACTTCAGAGCCAAATCATACTGAGGCCCAGAACGCACGGCTCAACCGGGAGCAGGGGTGAGAAGGCAGCCGGTGTCAATCCTGTGAGCCACCCAGCCCCCGCCGGACGCACTGCACAAGCCACAGAGCCGCTCCTGGATCCCATGGCCGCTGACGCCTGCCAAATCCAAATCTATGTCCAAACCACTAATAACGAAGCTGAAGTAGAACGATTCTACAAAGAATCACAAGGCCTCCTAGNATGCTTTTAAACTGTGGTGTTGGAGAAGACTCTTGAGAGTCCCTTGGACTGCAAGGAGATCCAACCAGTCCATTCTGAGGGAGATTAGCCCTGGGATTTCTTTGGAAGGAATGATGCTAAAGCTGAAACTCCAGTACTTTGGCCACCTCTTGCGAAGAGATGACTCATTGGAAAAGACTTTGATGCTGGGAGGGATTGGAGACAGGAGGAGAAGGGGACGACAGAGAATGAGATGACTGGATGACATCACTGACTCAATGGACATCAATCTGAGTGAACTCTGGGAGTTGGTGTTGGATAGGGAGGCTTGGCGTGCTGTGATTCATGGGGTTGCAAAGAGTCGGACACGACTGAGTGACTGAAATGAACTGAAATAGCCTCTTGATGAAGTGGAAGAGGAAAGTGATAAAGCAGCTTAAAACTCAACCTTCAAAAAGCTAAGATCATGGTATCCTGCCCCATCACTTCATGGTAAATACATGGGGAAACTATGAAAACAAGTGAGAAACTTTATTTTCTTGGACTCCAAAATCACTGCAGATGGTGCCTGCAGTCATGAAATTAAAAGACACTAACTCTTTGAAAAAAAAAGCTTAGACAGTGTATTAAAAAGCAGAGATATTGTTTTACCAACCAAGGTCCATTTAGTCAAAAGCTTGGTTTTTCCAAGTCATGTATGGATGTGCCAGTTGGACTATAATGGAAGCTGAGCACTGAAGGAATAATACTTTTGAGCTGTGGTGTCGGAGAAGACTCTTGAGAGTCCCTTGGACTGCAGAGAGATCAAACCAGTCAATCCCAACGGAAACGAATCCTGCATAATCCTTGGAAGGACTGATGCTGAGGCTGAATCTCCAATACTTTGGCCACCTGATTCAAAGAGCCAACTCATTGGAAAAGCCCCTGATGCTGGGAAAGATTGAAGGGAGGAGAAGGGGACAAGAGAGGATGAAATTATTTGATGGCATCACTGACTCAATGGACATGAGTTTGAGCAAGCTCCATGAGATGATGGACAGGGAAGCTTACTGCACTTCATGGAGTCCCAAAGAGTAGTAGTGTTTGAACACTATTGAGGGATTGAACAACAAAGGATAAAATTACTTGCATGTAAACACTGCAAGCTAGTTAGTAAACTCTTTTTTTTTTTAAAGAGATATAGGCAAGTTCTGAAGTTGTTTTGCATATTAGTTAGTGTTGAACAAATAAATAAATGCATTACAGAAAACAGGCAGCAGGTTTCTCACTGTCAGAGAAAGGATTTACTGGAAAATATTCAGGGAAGAATAGGGTTAATCCTGTGGCTCTGGATTACCTTTGCAAATATCAGTATGAACTCATTTATCTTAAAATACACTTATATAGACATATATATATATATATACATAAATGTAGATATAAATGCATGCATGGATACAGATAAATACAGACATCTCTTAGTTCTGTCCATTTAGAGGACTTGGAAGGAGTGAGTCCTCAATAGCCATGGTTCCCAGTCACAATGAGCACACAGTACTCAGATCTTGGTTTCTAAATTCCACCCTCCAACAAATGACATAAGAAATTTTGGAGAAATGGTGAAGACAAGGTAAATGCAAAATGAGCCTGGGGAAACTTATATGCCAGAAAGTAAGGGACTGCTTCCACCCATCACCAAAAAAAAAAAAAAAAAAAAA
>SJYW01054936.1:28643-46150 GCA_006410735.1 Raphicerus campestris | reverse complement strand
AGGAGAAGGGGACAAGAGAGGATGAAATTATTTGATGGCATCACTGACTCAATGGACATGAGTTTGAGCAAGCTCCATGAGATGATGGACAGGGAAGCTTACTGCACTTCATGGAGTCCCAAAGAGTAGTAGTGTTTGAACACTATTGAGGGATTGAACAACAAAGGATAAAATTACTTGCATGTAAACACTGCAAGCTAGTTAGTAAACTCTTTTTTTTTTTAAAGAGATATAGGCAAGTTCTGAAGTTGTTTTGCATATTAGTTAGTGTTGAACAAATAAATAAATGCATTACAGAAAACAGGCAGCAGGTTTCTCACTGTCAGAGAAAGGATTTACTGGAAAATATTCAGGGAAGAATAGGGTTAATCCTGTGGCTCTGGATTACCTTTGCAAATATCAGTATGAACTCATTTATCTTAAAATACACTTATATAGACATATATATATATATATACATAAATGTAGATATAAATGCATGCATGGATACAGATAAATACAGACATCTCTTAGTTCTGTCCATTTAGAGGACTTGGAAGGAGTGAGTCCTCAATAGCCATGGTTCCCAGTCACAATGAGCACACAGTACTCAGATCTTGGTTTCTAAATTCCACCCTCCAACAAATGACATAAGAAATTTTGGAGAAATGGTGAAGACAAGGTAAATGCAAAATGAGCCTGGGGNTTTATCTTTTTGAGTTTGTGGTGCTGGAGAAGATTCCGGAAAGTCCTTTGGAGAGCAAGGAGATCAAACCAATCAATCTTAAGGAAAATCAACCCTGAATACTTGTTGGAAGGACTGATGTTGAAGCTTAAACTCCAGTATTTTGGTCATCTGATGCAAAGAGCTGACTCATTGGAAAAGTCCCTGATGCTTAGAAAGATTGAGGGCAGAAGAAGAGGGCGTCAGAGGATAAGATGGCTGGATGGCATCACTGATGCAATGGACACGAGCTTGGGCAAATTTGGGGAGCTGGTGAGGGACAGAGAGGATTGGTGTGCTACAGTCCCTGGGGTCGCAAAGAGGCAGACATGACTGGGTGACTGAACAACGACAACAATAAAGTTGCCATCCTTTTGAAGACTGATCAACTTAATTACCTTTTCTTGAACTTTGAATCGTCAGTAGAGATTTAAAAATGAAAAATGGATACAATGAATTCCTCTAAACGGGAGTGCCTAGCAGAGTCATACCCTTACCCTACCTCCATCAGTTTCTATTTTCCAGTTGCCCCTTTCCCTTCACTTCTGTTAGCACCCAGTTATCTTTCCAATGAATCTCTTTTCTGCTTAAGTGCATGAGAGGTGAAAATCCAGTTGCTCAGTGATGACACTGAATTACAACACAATTTACAAGAAAAGAGGGCTCTAAAAGTAAGAAGATGATCAAGTCAATATTATGATATCACTCCTTGGGAAAGCTGATTTTTAGTTTCATTCATGCTTTTTAGCATTCTTTATATTACAGGGTGCTGGAAATCTACAAACTAGATTTTCTAGCTTTCCTTGCCAGGTAGTTTCCAGTGAGATTCCATCAAATGCAAGCCTAGGGAAAGACTAGGCAAGAGAAGAGAGAAGGTGTCTTTACCATTTTCTGCATCTGGATCAGTGGAAACAGGCAATCATAAGCCCCAGAAGTCCTGGCTACTCCAGTAACACCAGTGGAACTGCGGGCTTCCATGTTCTATCAGCTTCAGTAAGAGTGCAAATTCTCAGCTCCTAGCAGTATCAACAAATACAGAAGGGTCCCAATAGCATAGCCTCAGTACTACAACTCTTGTGAGCTCTGGGTACCATCATATGCCCATTTTGGCCTCTTTGGATTTTATTCCTTTTATCTGAACTGCCTAGAGCACTTCTGCTTTTCTGACTAGGCACTGACTAATAACTGGGTGATTTAATATTAAAATTTTTATGACTATTGACACACAAGTAGAATCAAGCACCCAGGTACTGCATTTTGGACTCTTTTGTTGACTCCATTCCTTCTAAGAGATTCTTGTCCACAGTAGTAGATATGATGGTCATCTGAATTAAATTCACCCATTCCAGTCCATTTTAGTTCACTGATTCCTAAAATGTCTATGTTCACGCTTGCTGTCTCCTGTTTGACTACATCCAATTTACCTTGATTCATGGACCTAACATTCCAGGTTCCAATGTAATATTGTTCTTTACAGCACTGGACTTTACTTTCACCACCAGACACAACCATAACTTGGCATCATTTCCGCTTTGGCTCAGCTTCTACATTCCTTCTGGAGCTATTTCTCAGCTCTTCTCCAATAGCATATTGGACACTTTCCTCCCTGAGTGGCTCATCTGGTATCAATTTTTTTTTTTGCCTTTTCATACTGTTTCTGGAGTTCTCCAGGCAAGAATACTGGAGTGGTTTGCCATTCCCCTCTCCAGTGGACCACATTTTGTCAAACCCTGCCTAGGAGGACAGGCCCTTCAGTAGCTCCACATAGCTGGATGACATGCCTGGTGCCCTGGTTGTCCCACTGCTGGTCTTCCTTGAGTGTATAAACCTTCACCAGCACTTGAATTTTGGTCAACGTGCCGCCAGGGAGCCAGAGCAGAGGCTCTGCTGGAGTCCCCACGGAAGGGGATCCGAGAAAGGCTGGAGGAGACGTTCGATGGCACCCAGGAGCGGAGGGCACACAGGCCTCTCCTCTACACTGGCCACCCTTATAAGTGGACTCTCTCTTCATATTCCTGCTTGAGCTCATGGTTGTATCTGAAGGATATGGCAACGACCTTCACACTTACTGAGATCTGTTTTCCCAAGACACATGCTTGGTATTCTAGTTTGCACAATGAAGGGTATGTTTGTCCATCTGAACCACAGACAGGTCTGATAGACAGCCCACAGCACTGCCTGCAGGTGGATGGAGGGGGCCCCTTCCAGGGCTTATGCCCAACTCCCAAATCTTTCATACTGTGCATGAGCCTCCGATGATCAACTGCAGACCGCGGTGTGAGAATCTTGAACAATGCACACTTCGTGGCGACTACATTTCATCCTTTAGCCTGATAGAAATCTTTCCTGGACTTCAAGTGCAGAAATAATCATCGTTTCAGAAGCGGTTTCACTGTCCAGCCTCTTGGTTGTACTGGGACACCTTGCTGAGCTACTGTTTGTCTTCCAGAAAATTGCCACCATCCAGCTGGCCCGCAGCTGTCCCCTAAGCCTGCCGGCACCAAGCAGTCACACCCACGCACAGCACTGCCGGTGCCCGGAGCATCTAGGGATGCAGACTTCAGAGCCAAATCATACTGAGGCCCAGAACGCACGGCTCAACCGGGAGCAGGGGTGAGAAGGCAGCCGGTGTCAATCCTGTGAGCCACCCAGCCCCCGCCGGACGCACTGCACAAGCCACAGAGCCGCTCCTGGATCCCATGGCCGCTGACGCCTGACAAATCCAAATCTATGTCCAAACCACTAATAACGAAGCTGAAGTAGAACGATTCTACAAAGAATCACAAGGCCTCCTAGAACTAACACCAAAGAAATATGTCCTTTTCATCACTGAGGACTAGAATGCAAAATTAGGAAGTCAAGAGATACCTGGAGTAAAAGGCAAGTTTGGCCTTAGAGTACAAAATGAAACAGGTCAAAAGCTAACAGAGTTTTGCCAAGAGAACACACTGGTTATAGCAAACACCCTCTTCCAACAACAGAAGAGATTCCCCTACACGTGGACATCACCCGATGGTCAATTCCAAAATCAGATTGATTCTATTATTTGTAGCTAAAGATGGAGAAGCTATATACAGTCAGCAAAAACAAGACCAGGAGCTGACTGTGGCTCCGACCATGAGCTCCTTACTGCAAAATTCAGACTTATATTGAAGAAAGTAGGGAAAACCACGAGGCCACTAAGGTATGACCTAAAAATCCCTTTTGTCATACAGTAGAAGTGAGAGATAGATTCAAGGGACTAAGTCTAGTAGGCAGAATGCCTGAAGAACTATGGATGGAGGTTTGTAAAATTGTATAGGAAGTGGTGACTAAACCATCCCCAAGAAAAAGAAATGGAAGAAGGCAAAGTGATTGTCTGAGGAGGTCTTACAAATAGCTGAGAAAAGAAGAGACATGAAAGGCAAAGAACAAAGGAAAATATATACCTAACTGAATGCAGAGTTTGAGAGAACAGCAAGGAGAGATAAGAAAGCCTTCTTAAGTGAACAATGCAAAGAAATGGAGGAAAACAGTAGAATGGGAAAGACTGGAAATCTCTTTAAGAAAATTAGAGATACAGAAATGGCAAGGACCTAATAGGAGCAGAAGAGATTCTGTGCAGAAACACACAGAAGAACTATACAATATAGTTCTTAACGATCCAGATAACCATGATGGTGTGGTCACTCACCTAGAGTCAGATATCCTGGAATGTGAAGTCAAGTGGGCCTTAGGAAGTATTACTATGAACAAAGCTAGTGAATTCCAGCTGAACTATTTCAAATCCTAAAAGATGATTCTGTGAAAGTGCTGCTCTCAATATGCCAGCAAATTTGGAAAACTCAGCAGTGGCCACAGGACTGGAAAAGGTCAGTTTTCATTCCAATCCCAAAGAAGGGCAATGCTTAAGAAGGTTCAAACTACTACACAATTGCCCTCATTTCATATACTAGCGAGGTAATGCTCAAAATCCTTCAAGCTAGGTTTCAGTGATACATGAGCTGAGAACTTCTAGATGTAGAAGCTGGATTTAAAAAAGGCAGAGGAACCAGAGATCAACTTTCCAACACCCACTGGATTACAGAAAAAGCAAGGGAATTCCAAACATCTCTTTTATTAACTATGCTAAAGTCTTTGACTGTGTGAATTGCAACAAACTGTGAAAAATTCTTAAAGAGATGAGACTACCAGACCACCTTACTTGCCTCCTGAGAAACCTGTATACAGGTCAAGAAGCAACAGTTAGAAGCAGACATGGAACAATGAACTGGTTCCAAATTGAGAAAGGAGTTGTCAAGGCTGTATATTGTCACCTTGCTTATTTAACTTATATGCAGAGTACATATGCTGGGCTGGAGTGGGTAGCTTTTCCCTTCTCCAGGGGATCCTCACAACCCAGGGATCGAAGCCAGGTCTCCCACATTGCAAGTGGATTCTTTACCAGCTGAGCCACAAAGGAAGCTTAAGAATACTGGAGTGGTAGCTTATTCCTTCTCCAGCAGATCTTCCCAAGCCAGGAGTCTAACCAGGGTCTTCTGCATTGCAAGCAGATTCTTTACCAACCAAGTTATCAGGGAAGCCCCTATATGCAGAGTATATCATGCGAAATGCTGGGCTGGATGAAGCACAAGCTGGAATCAAGGTTGATGGGAGAAATATCAGCAACCTCAAATATGCAATTGAAACCACACTAATGGCAGAAAGTGAGGAGGAACTAAAGAGCCTCTTGATGAGGGTGAAGGATAATAGTTTATGAAAAAGCTGGCTTAAAACTCAACATTCAAAAAATTAAGATCATGGCATATGGTCCCATCATTCATGGCAAATAGATGGGGGAAAAGTGGAAACAGTGACAAATTTCATTTCTTGGTCTCCAAAACCACTGCAGATGGTAACTTCAGCCATGAAATTAAAAGATGCTTGCTCCTTGGAAGAAACGCTATGACAAACCTAGGTAGTGTATTAAAAAGCAGAGACATCACTTTGCTGACAAAGGTCCATTTAGTCAAAGCTATGGATTTTCCAGTAGTCATGTATGGATGTGAGAGTTGGACCATATAGAAGGCTGAGGGCCAAAAAACTGATGCTTTTGAACTGTGGTTTTGGAGAAGACTCTTGAGAGTCCCTTGGACTGCAAGGAGATCCAACCAGTCCATTCTAAAGGAGATCAGCCCTGTGATTTCTTTGGAAGGACTGATGCTAAACCTGAAACTCCCATACTTTGGCCACCTCATGCAAAGGGTTGACTCATTGGAAAAGACTCTGATGCTGGGAGGGATTGGGGGCAGGAGGAGAAGGGGACGACAGAGGATGAGATGGCTGGATGGCATCATTCACTCGATGGACATAAGCTTGAGCAAACTCAGGGAGACAGTGAAGGATAGGAAAGCCTGGCGTGGCACAGTTCATGGGGTTGCAAAGAGTTGGACTTAGAATCAGCAAGGTATACTACAGTCAGACAGGCCTGTGTTTAAATCTGGCTCTTTCACCGAGGCAGTGTCTTGGGCAAGTAACCTAACTTAAATATGCCTCAGTTTCCTTATCTGTAAAATAGAGATGACAAGATTCCTCATAGAGATATTATATAGATTAAATGATAATATGTATGTACTTAACACTTAGTAGGCACTTAACAAATTTTAGCTTCCTGTACATCTCTTTTTCACCACTTGCCTACACATGGTTTGGGGCTTCCCTGGTGGCTTAGTAGTAAAGAATCTGCCTGCCGGTGCAGGAGATGTGAGTTTGATCCTTAGGTCAGGAAGATCCCTTGGAGGAGGAAATGGCAACCCACTCCAGTATTCTTGCTTGGGAAATCCAAGAACAGAGAAGCCTGGATGGCTGCAGTCCATGGGGTCACAAAAGAGTCAGACATGACTTAGCAACTAAGCAACAATACATGATTTGGGTATGTAAGTACAGACACAGTTCAGAAATTTTTACTTCAGACAAGCTTATCTCAGGAACTAAGATACAACAGAATTGGACTATAAGAAGAAGTTAGGAACGGAAAGGAAACATTTCCTGTTGGTTGCTGATAGGAAATTTAAGCCGAGTTTGCAGAAAGAGTCTTTTCCAGAAGATAAATATGACACACACACACAAAATTTAAATCCTCACTTCATAACAACCTAGCCCAAATCATAAATATAGGGCTCTATTCAGAAAAATTATGTTCTTCTGTAAGTGTGGGAATTAGACATTAATTTGGCAAAAATTTACTTCTAACCCTACTGTGGATAATGTTCATAATCTTACTTGGAAAATGGAATGAGTTATTTTTGACCTATCTGTATAGGTCACATTTTGTGTCACTTAGTATGAGTCATCAAAGATGTTAACAGAGAAAAAAATGCCTTTTCATATAGGGCCCCTTTAGCCCTTTGGAGCACTGGCTCTTTAGAATGAATTATTTGAAGTAAATCCAAAAGAGATAAATAAAAATGACTAAATGACTAAAGGATTATTGCAAGCACTTCATGAGGAAGTATTAGGGATTAAAGATGTTTAAGCCTAAATAAATTATAAGATACTTGTATTGGATGAGGAGATCCTTACCTCCATTCTTATTTTTGGGTGAGGAGATCTAAGGTCAGAGGAGAAGGGACCCACTCCTAAGTCACACATATATTTGAAGGCAGAAATGTAATGAGATTTCTTATATCTGGGAGGGATGCCCCCAAATGTGCTATCTTTTGATGTTTTCTGTAATGGCTTTGGCCACAGTCTTTAGCTTCTGATGGTGGGGCTGGAGGATAATCACTGCTATTCACCTTCTTAGGGGTAACAAGCATTCGACATTTTTTTTGCCCAGATCTTTGACTTTGGGGAGCTCCAACAGTGATCTCCCATTCTTGGTTAGTAAGGTCACACATAAAAATATGCCACTCTGCTACATATGTTTCAATCTAGTATTGAATAGACAGACATTTGCTTTCACATATGTCCTTCCATATACTTTCATCATAAGCTTTGCAACTTTTATAATTACAAATGATCAAAAAGGCCTCAATTTTGACAAATGCATATAAAATGAAAAGTGACTGCTCCACTCTGTTCTAGCAAGGAACAGAAACTGGCTTGGAAAGCATGCCTTTTGATATTCAGTCTTATGTTTTTCCTGCTGCTGCTGCTGCTAAGTTGCTTCAGTCGTGTCCGATTCTGTGCGACCCCATAGATGGCCTCCTACCAGGCTCCCCCATCCCTGGGATTCTCCAGGCAAGAACACTGGAGTGGGTTGCCATTTCCTTCTCCAATGCATGAAAGTGAAAACTGAAAGTGAAGTCGCTCAGTCGTGTCCGTCTCTTAGTGATCTCATGGTTTCTCCAAAATACNTTCTTATATCTGGGAGGGATGCCCCCAAATGTGCTATCTTTTGATGTTTTCTGTAATGGCTTTGGCCACAGTCTTTAGCTTCTGATGGTGGGGCTGGAGGATAATCACTGCTATTCACCTTCTTAGGGGTAACAAGCATTCGACATTTTTTTTGCCCAGATCTTTGACTTTGGGGAGCTCCAACAGTGATCTCCCATTCTTGGTTAGTAAGGTCACACATAAAAATATGCCACTCTGCTACATATGTTTCAATCTAGTATTGAATAGACAGACATTTGCTTTCACATATGTCCTTCCATATACTTTCATCATAAGCTTTGCAACTTTTATAATTACAAATGATCAAAAAGGCCTCAATTTTGACAAATGCATATAAAATGAAAAGTGACTGCTCCACTCTGTTCTAGCAAGGAACAGAAACTGGCTTGGAAAGCATGCCTTTTGATATTCAGTCTTATGTTTTTCCTGCTGCTGCTGCTGCTAAGTTGCTTCAGTCGTGTCCGATTCTGTGCGACCCCATAGATGGCCTCCTACCAGGCTCCCCCATCCCTGGGATTCTCCAGGCAAGAACACTGGAGTGGGTTGCCATTTCCTTCTCCAATGCATGAAAGTGAAAACTGAAAGTGAAGTCGCTCAGTCGTGTCCGTCTCTTAGTGATCTCATGGTTTCTCCAAAATACCTAACAATAGCTTACAAAAGTATTAAAATACAGTGCCTTGCATGTGTTTTATAAGAAGACTTTATTTCCCTTAAAAAAGAGACTTGTAATAGCTGGTCTAAATTTCTAGGAGGCACAATCAAAGAATTTAAAGTAAATATTTTAATATTACACTAATGGTTACTAAGGATCATCTAGTATTACTACTATTTCTAGAAAGCTTGAAGAACATGTTTCACAATGTGAAGGGATGAAAAGATAGCCAGAAGTTAGTTTTAGTTCACATTGTTCTTTGAATGTGTTGGCAAGGGATGATGCTGAGAAGTCATCCCCACAGGATCCAGTCAAAGGGGAAAGAAAGAGATATGGTATTGGCAGCTGACTTAAGAAAACAGACATTTTGAGTGTTGCTGTTGTTATTTTTAACCACTATGTTTTAAAAAACAGTTTTATTGAAATACAATTCACATATATACAATTCACTCACTGAAAGTGTACAAATCAGTGGTTTTAATATATTCATAGAGTTGTGGTACTATCACTACACTCAGTTTTAGAACACTTTCTAAATGAAACCCTGTACCCATTAGCAGTCACTCCCCATTTCATCCTTCATCCCATCTCAGACCCTCGCCACCACTAACTTGCCTTTTGTCTCAATGGAGTTACCCATGCTGTACCTTTCATATATATGGACTCACACAATGTAACAGAATGTTTTCAAGGTTTGTCCATGTTATAGTATGTACCAGTATTTCATTCATTTATATTGCAAAATAATGTTCCATTATATAAATATACCACATTTTAAAAATTCATTCACTAGTTGATGGACATTTAGGTTGTTTCTCTTTTTTGCTATTACAAAAGTCAGTATGAATATTCAGGTACAGGTTTTTGCATGGACACAATGCTTTCACATCTCTTGACTATCTACCTGGGAGTGGATTTCCTAGGTCATATGGTAACTCTATGATTAACCTTTAGAGAAATTTCTAGACTGTTTTCCAAAATGGTTACACCATTTTATATTCCTACCAGCAGTATCAGAGGGTTCCAACTTTCCACATCCTTTCAGAAATCTGTTATTTTGTCTCTTTTTCATTTTAGCCATTCTAGTTTATAAGATGTGGCACCTGATAGTTTTGATTTGCATTTCCTAGTAGATAGTAATGTTGAGTCTTTCCATGTATTTTTTAGCCACTGTTTATTTTCTTTAAAAAGCTATCCTTTTATGAAAGAAAGTTTTGCTGTACATACGTCCTGATAGTCACTTTCTTTCAGTACTTTCAAAATATGATCTCACTGCCTTCTGGTATCTTGTTTCTTATGCAAATTCAGTGATCAAACTAATTGGAATTCCACTTCATATAATCACTTATTTTTCTCTTAAAAATTTCTATTTTTGGATTTTTACATTGATGATACATTATGTATCTCTATATTTATCCCACTTAGAATTTATTGAGCTTTATGGATGTATAAATTAAAACTTTTCATGAATTTGGGAAGTTTTCAAACACTCAATCTTCTTTAAAATTTTATTTATATTTATTTTTTGGCTGTGCTGGTTCTTTGTTGCTGCATGAGTTTTTCTTTAGTTGCAGTGAGCAGGGCCAGCTCTCTAGTTGCAGTGCACAATCTTCTCACTGAGGTGGCTTCTCTTGTTGTGGAGCCAGGGCGTTAGGGATGCGGGCTTCAGTAGTTGTGGCTTGCAGGCTTAGAGCATTGGCTCAGGAGTTATGGTTCACTGGCTTGGTTGCTCCATGTCATGTGGTTTCTTCCCGGTGTCCCTTGCATTGCAAGGTGGCTTCTTTACCACTGAGCCACCAGGAAAGCTCTCAATCATTAATTCTTTGATAATTTTCTCTGCTCCTTTCTCTTCTCTCTTTAAGGTACTTCCATTAAACAGACATACACATACTTAATGGTGTCCCACATTTCTCTAAGACTGTTCATTTCCATTTTTTTTCTTTTTGTTCTTCAGATGGCATAATCTGTATCAATTTATCTTTAAATTCACTGTTTTCTTTTTTGTTTGTTTTTTAATGCTTGTTGAAATCTACTACTGAGTTCTTCTAATCAATTTTTCTTTCAGTTACTATATTCTTCACCTCCAGAACTTCCATGAGTTTATAATTTCTATCTCTTTATTGATACTCTCTATTTGGTAAGACACCATCATCTTGCCTTTTTAGGCTTTAAAGCATGGTTCCTTTTAGTTCTCTGAACATATATTTAATAGCTTTCTTGCAATCTTTTTTCTGCTGAGTCCATTTGGGTATTCTCACAGGAAGTTTCTGTTGCCTGCTATTTTTCCTGTATATCACACCTTCCTGTTCCTTTGTGTTAGGTAGTTGAATAGGAAAAAGGAGTCCAAAATGGCAGTGGCCAAAAGATAAGGAAGGAAAAAGCCCACAAAAATAGAACAAAGGACCTTAGGTAAAACAACCAACACTCGTTGCTAGACCAATTTACATAGGGCAGGCCCAGAGGGAGGAGAAAAGACATATAAAAACAGGAGCCAAAGGGCCTGGGGTCTCTCTCTTTTCTTCATGTCTTTTGAGTCAGCATGCCCTCATGCCTCAAGGATGTATTTTCCTTTACTTTCTAAATAAAACTGAGCTTTAACATGGAGCCGTAACACCGATCCATCCGAGGGCTGTAACACTGGTATGTCGCTTCAAATTTTTGTTGTGACGAGACAGAATCGAAGAAATTACACACTACCCCAATATATATGGTGCCATAACTCGGATTTAACCTGGCTGAAACAACCTTGGCATGGCCTTAGCGAGGAGGAGGGCAAGCATAGCAGAAACCCAACTTGGTGAAAGTTCCCACGGTGGAAACTAAACACGAAGGAAACCCAGCACAGGGGAAGTGATAAGAAGCCCAGCATTCTGGAAATGGGACAGCGAAAAAGGAAATCAGCAGAAAGCTCATGCAGCTCAGTCTCAGATTCCAGAAAATCCCGAGTTAAGGTAGGAGGTCCTTGGTCCTATGGCTGGAAGGACATATGCCTAACAAAATCTTAATTCCTTTACAGTCTCTCGTTTCTTGTTTTCTTGAACACCCCTGTGAACAGGTGAGCAGCAGTAGATGCAATTGAGGTACTCTGGAGAGGTTACTCCTCAGTGTGTCCTGAAGACTATCCTCTGCACTCTAGTAGCTGTTACCGAAGCTGGTGGGGGTTCTTCTGTCCTTAATCTTCTTTGTTCCATGGATCAGGCCAATGAAAATTGTGAGCATGGGTCAGGTATTTAGCAGATTTTCCAGCAGGTTATGAAGGAGATTCCTCAGCACGTTTCCCCCCACTGATTTTTCCTCCTGTCCTTCAGCTCTTCTCTCCTGGGAATTGAGCCCAGCCAAAACCCATGATGCCTAGCTTCAGGACCTAATGAAGCTCAGGCTCTGATGTCTCATTGCAAAATTTCAGTTAGAGACGCAGCAATAGTTAAGAGGTGGATTTGTTGGGATTCAGAGAGAAGCACTCTGCAGGGTGTGGTTCATTGCAGAGGGTGAGTGCTGAGGCCATGGAATGTGGTGTGGCTAGTTTTTGTGAGCTGGATGAATTCATAATGCTAATGAGCGGGAGGATCATCCCAGCCATTGGGGAACCACCCACTCTTCTATCTTTTGACAGTGACTTGGAACTGTTCTGCCACCTCTGGGTGTATCATTTAGCTTGCAGATTAGGGATCAAGGTTTAGTTGAATTTGGCTTGATTTTAATTGCTTTATGTATGCCCTTGGGCTATGTAATTCTTTCAAAAGTTTTGCCCTGCTCCCTTCCCTCCTGTTTCATGCTCTTTTCTTGAGCCCTGTCTGGGCCCACAGTGTTGCCTCTACAATCTTCTAGAGGGACAACCAGAAAAGAGCTGGCCCTTGGGAGGGAAATACTGTATAATATCCAATCCCTCTAGATATTCAGGTTTTAATCTTCTCTGTCCTACAACATGTGCAACATCAGCATCTCTCAGTTAACCCACTAGGATGGGAGATAGGCACACAATGCCTGCTAGAAGTCCATCTGGTGGCATCCCTTCAAAGGCAATTGGACTTCCAGGGATAATGTTGGCCACTTTGGGAATTAGCCCTGCAGGCCATTTGGGCCCAAACCCTTACCACCCTTCCCCCAAAGTTACAAACATACCCCCAGATCAAATCTCCACTCCACTTTTATGGAACATCTGGTCTGTTGCCTCTTATCAATTTGTTCTTAAGCCAATTACTAACTCTTATGACCAGAAAGCTGCCCCCTTGTAGGCAGCATTGCGCCACACCACTTATTATTAAAATATTCTTAATGCCCCTAACAGGGCCACATAACCCACTCCTTTGTCATTACTTCTGTTATTACCTAAAGTGGGTCTATGACAATGAAATGTTTACCATTGGAGACACCCTAAACTGCCCTTATGGAGGACTAGGGGAGGAAATCACTAACTTACATTCCCTTAAAACAGTAAGAGGATAAGTCTTATGGCTGCTTCACCAGTTCCCAGTTTCAGGGCACAGGCTTGGATTGCTTTACATCATGATATCTATTCTTATATGTGGTGAACAAACTGGCAATGAGTTAAAGATTACAACCCCTTAATCTCACCCAGCCCTGGTCATGCTGGAGACCTTGGGGATACCCAACTCCATTCCTGGGGTCCTAGGAGGTTGACCTGCCTTGACCTGCCTAGGGATCTGGTCCTTGAAAGGTTGTCACACCTCAATCTGCCTGGGGATCTGCCAGTCCAGGGGTCCCAGGAGGTCAACATACCTCGACCTGCCCAGGGACCCAATTCTCGGGAGGCTGTAAGACCTCGCGGCCTTTTCTCAGGATCTGTCGCTCCAAAGACCACAGTGACTCGAATTCGATGCAATAGGCAAGAGGATTTATTAGGCCGGCGCGCCGGGGTTCAGTCTCCTCGGGAGGAGTGAACCCCGAACACTGGTCACGAAGGGTTTTTATACCGAAAAATCACAGGCAGGTGGGAGTGGGGTCAGGATGTTGGGAACAATGTGCTAGAGGGCCATAGGCGGGCGCAGGTGGGGTGAGGACATTTGATTGGTGGGATAGGTCTGCAGGTAATTAAGTCGAAGCAGCTGGCCGACCACCCTGCGGCGGTTGGCCAGTCCTTAGAAGAACAATTACCCGGAAAAGTCTGACAGAAAATACATCGTTGAGAGGGGGTCTTTTTGCAAGGCCAGGAAACTAGGTTATAGGTCATCAGTTAAGAACTAATAGAAAAACTCACGCTCACTACTATAGTGGGGCTTGTCAAGGAGGATCAGGAGGCTCTGAGTCACCAGATAAGGGGAAAGCTATTTTCCATGAGGCATGGCCTGCCTCCNTTTATTTTTTGGCTGTGCTGGTTCTTTGTTGCTGCATGAGTTTTTCTTTAGTTGCAGTGAGCAGGGCCAGCTCTCTAGTTGCAGTGCACAATCTTCTCACTGAGGTGGCTTCTCTTGTTGTGGAGCCAGGGCGTTAGGGATGCGGGCTTCAGTAGTTGTGGCTTGCAGGCTTAGAGCATTGGCTCAGGAGTTATGGTTCACTGGCTTGGTTGCTCCATGTCATGTGGTTTCTTCCCGGTGTCCCTTGCATTGCAAGGTGGCTTCTTTACCACTGAGCCACCAGGAAAGCTCTCAATCATTAATTCTTTGATAATTTTCTCTGCTCCTTTCTCTTCTCTCTTTAAGGTACTTCCATTAAACAGACATACACATACTTAATGGTGTCCCACATTTCTCTAAGACTGTTCATTTCCATTTTTTTTCTTTTTGTTCTTCAGATGGCATAATCTGTATCAATTTATCTTTAAATTCACTGTTTTCTTTTTTGTTTGTTTTTTAATGCTTGTTGAAATCTACTACTGAGTTCTTCTAATCAATTTTTCTTTCAGTTACTATATTCTTCACCTCCAGAACTTCCATGAGTTTATAATTTCTATCTCTTTATTGATACTCTCTATTTGGTAAGACACCATCATCTTGCCTTTTTAGGCTTTAAAGCATGGTTCCTTTTAGTTCTCTGAACATATATTTAATAGCTTTCTTGCAATCTTTTTTCTGCTGAGTCCATTTGGGTATTCTCACAGGAAGTTTCTGTTGCCTGCTATTTTTCCTGTATATCACACCTTCCTGTTCCTTTGTGTTAGGTAGTTGAATAGGAAAAAGGAGTCCAAAATGGCAGTGGCCAAAAGATAAGGAAGGAAAAAGCCCACAAAAATAGAACAAAGGACCTTAGGTAAAACAACCAACACTCGTTGCTAGACCAATTTACATAGGGCAGGCCCAGAGGGAGGAGAAAAGACATATAAAAACAGGAGCCAAAGGGCCTGGGGTCTCTCTCTTTTCTTCATGTCTTTTGAGTCAGCATGCCCTCATGCCTCAAGGATGTATTTTCCTTTACTTTCTAAATAAAACTGAGCTTTAACATGGAGCCGTAACACCGATCCATCCGAGGGCTGTAACACTGGTATGTCGCTTCAAATTTTTGTTGTGACGAGACAGAATCGAAGAAATTACACACTACCCCAATATATATGGTGCCATAACTCGGATTTAACCTGGCTGAAACAACCTTGGCATGGCCTTAGCGAGGAGGAGGGCAAGCATAGCAGAAACCCAACTTGGTGAAAGTTCCCACGGTGGAAACTAAACACGAAGGAAACCCAGCACAGGGGAAGTGATAAGAAGCCCAGCATTCTGGAAATGGGACAGCGAAAAAGGAAATCAGCAGAAAGCTCATGCAGCTCAGTCTCAGATTCCATAAAATCCCGAGTTAAGGTAGGAGGTCCTTGGTCCTATGGCTGGAAGGACATACGCCTAACAAAATCTTAATTCCTTTACAGTCTCTCGTTTCTTGTTTTCTTGAACACCCCTGTGAACAGGTGAGCAGCAGTAGATGCAATTGAGGTACTCTGGAGAGGTTACTCCTCAGTGTGTCCTGAAGACTATCCTCTGCACTCTAGTAGCTGTTACCGAAGCTGGTGGGGGTTCTTCTGTCCTTAATCTTCTTTGTTCCATGGATCAGGCCAATGAAAATTGTGAGCATGGGTCAGGTATTTAGCAGATTTTCCAGCAGGTTATGAAGGAGATTCCTCAGCACGTTTCCCCCCACTGATTTTTCCTCCTGTCCTTCAGCTCTTCTCTCCTGGGAATTGAGCCCAGCCAAAACCCATGATGCCTAGCTTCAGGACCTAATGAAGCTCAGGCTCTGATGTCTCATTGCAAAATTTCAGTTAGAGACACAGCAATAGTTAAGAGGTGGATTTGTTGGGATTCAGAGAGAAGCACTCTGCAGGGTGTGGTTCATTGCAGAGGGTGAGTGCTGAGGCCATGGAATGTGGTGTGGCTAGTTTTTGTGAGCTGGATGAATTCATAATGCTAATGAGCGGGAGGATCATCCCAGCCATTGGGGAACCACCCACTCTTCTATCTTTTGACAGTGACTTGGAACTGTTCTGCCACCTCTGGGTGTATCATTTAGCTTGCAGATTAGGGATCAAGGTTTAGTTGAATTTGGCTTGATTTTAATTGCTTTATGTATGCCCTTGGGCTATGTAATTCTTTCAAGTTTTGCCCTGCTCCCTTCCCTCCTGTTTCATGCTCTTTTCTTGAGCCCTGTCTGGGCCCACAGTGTTGCCTCTACAATCTTCTAGAGGGACAACCAGAAAAGAGCTGGCCCTTGGGAGGGAAATACTGTATAATATCCAATCCCTCTAGATATTCAGGTTTTAATCTTCTCTGTCCTACAACATGTGCAACATCAGCATCTCTCAGTGAACCCACTAGGATGGGAGACAGGCACACAATGCCTGCTAGAAGTCCATCTGGTGGCATCCCTTCAAAGGCAATTGGACTTCCAGGGATAATGTTGGCCACTTTGGGAATTAGCCCTGCAGGCCATTTGGGCCCAAACCCTTACCACCCTTCCCCCAAAGTTACAAACATACCCCCAGATCAAATCTCCACTCCACTTTTATGGAACATCTGGTCTGTTGCCTCTTATCAATTTGTTCTTAAGCCAATTACTAACTCTTATGACCAGAAAGCTGCCCCCTTGTAGGCAGCATTGCGCCACACCACTTATTATTAAAATATTCTTAATGCCCCTAACAGGGCCACATAACCCACTCCTTTGTCATTACTTCTGTTATTACCTAAAGTGGGTCTATGACAATGAAATGTTTACCACTGGAGACACCCTAAACTGCCCTTATGGAGGACTAGGGGAGGAAATCACTAACTTACATTCCCTTAAAACAGTAAGAGGATAAGTCTTATGGCTGCTTCACCAGTTCCCAGTTTCAGGGCACAGGCTTGGATTGCTTTACATCATGATATCTATTCTTATGTGTGGTGAACAAACTGGCAATGAGTTAAAGATTACAACCCCTTAATCTCACCCAGCCCTGGTCATGCTGGAGACCTTGGGGATACCCAACTCCATTCCTGGGGTCCTAGGAGGTTGACCTGCCTTGACCTGCCTAGGGATCTGGTCCTTGAAAGGTTGTCACACCTCAATCTGCCTGGGGATCTGCCAGTCCAGGGGTCCCAGGAGGTCAACATACCTCGACCTGCCCAGGGACCCAATTCTCGGGAGGCTGTAAGACCTCGCGGCCTTTTCTCAGGATCTGTCGCTCCAAAGACCACAGTGACTCGAATTCGATGCAATAGGCAAGAGGATTTATTAGGCCGGCGCGCCGGGGTTCAGTCTCCTCGGGAGGAGTGAACCCCGAACACTGGTCACGAAGGGTTTTTATACCGAAAAATCACAGGCAGGTGGGAGTGGGGTCAGGATGTTGGGAACAATGTGCTAGAGGGCCATAGG
>SJYW01054935.1:0-15120 GCA_006410735.1 Raphicerus campestris | reverse complement strand
TTAACTGAGGCTTATATAAGGCACACACACAAACAAGCACCCTGCTCCTTTTCTAACGCCTCCTAGCTCTCTTACAGTTTCAACCTAACTTCCATCACCATAGTAAGACATATCCTAGGACAAGCAGCAGGAATGTCATCTAGAGAGACAAGGAGAACCAGGCAGGCAGTGTAGCCTCTGTCTTCATCTCAGAAGACTTGTCATTACCAGTTAGGTCACAGCCTAACTGGTTTACTTTCTGCATTTGATGTTCTTCCCTAGGAGCTCTGAAAGGGCTCCATATGGAATCAGACTTCAGACAAAATCTCGACACCAGGTATATGACTTAAAAACTTCCTCCATGTATTTTTCCACCCAACTTCTTCCTGCTGATCACATCAATTGGAAGGTATGTATCTTAGTGGATGGATGCATATCCATAGTGGATATAGTTGATTGCCCACTCAGCATCCATTTATCCATTTCTCCCTCTTCTTCTTCCACAAGCCATGGGTCTCAGGAAACCCATCTCTACTCCCTGAGTTCAGGAATAGATCCTGATTGGTCTAGCCAGGGGTTGGTGCAGGACTGAATGGTACCCAATTCAGAACCATAATATGAGTGGGATTCTGCAGGTGGTCTAGTGAGAAAAATATCCTCACCCAACCAAAGAATGGCAGAAGGAGGCAGGAAAGGGCAAAGAAGACAAAGAGGAGAGAGAGATGCAATCTTTTTTCTTTTATGGACATTACTGGGTCTGAATATAATACTTTGACCCTAAGTATGTAGACAGTATGCAGAATATCAGAGAAGAGATTTAGAAAGAAACTGGATTGTTGATTAAAAAAAAAAATGCTGAGCTGCTAAACCAACCAATTTGGAAACCTTACTTGCTNCTGGAAGGTATGTATCTTAGTGGATGGATGCATATCCATAGTGGATATAGTTGATTGCCCACTCAGCATCCATTTATCCATTTCTCCCTCTTCTTCTTCCACAAGCCATGGGTCTCAGGAAACCCATCTCTACTCCCTGAGTTCAGGAATAGATCCTGATTGGTCTAGCCAGGGGTTGGTGCAGGACTGAATGGTACCCAATTCAGAACCATAATATGAGTGGGATTCTGCAGGTGGTCTAGTGAGAAAAATATCCTCACCCAACCAAAGAATGGCAGAAGGAGGCAGGAAAGGGCAAAGAAGACAAAGAGGAGAGAGCGATGCAATCTTTTTTCTTTTATGGACATTACTGGGTCTGAATATAATACTTTGACCCTAAGTATGTAGACAGTATGCAGAATATCAGAGAAGAGATTTAGAAAGAAACTGGATTGTTGATTAAAAAAAAAAATGCTGAGCTGCTAAACCAACCAATTTGGAAACCTTACTTGCTTTGTTTTTTTTTTTTTTTCCTATTATACGAACTTACTATATTTACTTTATTATTTAAGCCAGTTTGAGTCTGTCTGATACCAGCAAAATAAAAGCATTTCAACAAATAAAAAATATATTTTAAAGCAAAATTACCACATTGAAAATAAAATTTACCTTGCTTTTTCACTTACCAAGAGAATTTTCTTATGTTGGTAGATAAACTTTATAAATTTAATTTTATAGAGATTATTTTTATATCATAATTTACTTAACTATTTTGGGCTAATCGAGTTTAATTTCATTTTCACTATTATAAACAACATTGAAATCAACATCTACAAACAACTCTTTTTAGTTTCCTACACTATATCAGAGAGGTAAAATTTCTGGTTCAAAAAAAACTTTTTGAAGGTTTTTGATATTGCCAAATTGCTTTCTAGAAAGACTAAATCCATTTAAACTTCCATTAGCATGATATAAGAGAACCTATCTTACCACAATGTAAATCAAAGGCATTTTATTAAGATAAATGAATAGCATTCTCATCTTAATTGAAATGTTTGATTACTAGTGATGCAATATTTTCCTCTGTTTACTGGCCACATATATTTTTCTTCAACAAATTGCTTGTTCATGTTCTTACTAATTTTTAAATTGAGGTTTCATATTTCCCTGCATAATTATAAAAGCTCTAGGACTAATATGTGCAATAAACTTTCAATTCATAATTTACTTTAATCCTCAAAATAATTTTGTTAGATTGTTGTTGTTTAGTCATTCAGTCATATGTGACTCTTCCATGACCCCATGGACTGTAGCCTGCTGGGCTCCTCTGTCCATGGGATTTTCCAAGCAAGAATACTGGAGTGGGTTGCCATTTCCTACTCCAGGGGAATCTTCCCAACCTAGGGAGTGAACCCATGTCTCCTGCACTGCAAGCAGATTCTTAATGGCTGAGTCACAAGGGAAGACAAATTTTGTTAGGCAGGTTTGATTAAACCCATCTTGGGACAAGATGTAGGATCAGAGAAGTTAAGTAAATTTTTAGCAATTGTCAGGGTGTAATTCAAAGCTGAGTACAGGTGCACACACAATACCAGCTTGACATCTGCCATCTGAAGTGACTCAGCTGTCACCCAGGCTCTGTTCTTTTTCTGGCAGGTGAGACTTTATATCTGGGTAATAATCTAGTTCTCCATGAAAAAGAGATACTGGTAAATATATGGGTATATTTTTTCCACTTGGTATGTTTCCTGTTCTTTTGATGTAACCTCAGCTCCCTAAGAGTGACATATTTCCTACCATTGGAATGCCCCCCAATGCAGCAACTGTAGTGATAAACACAAATGTTTCTAATGCATGAAATATGACCAGTAATTGCCTTCACCACCTGCTTCTTGCTTGTTAGCAATTGCAGGGACAATTGCATCCCATGCTCAAACTGACAGATGATACAGATCCTGGGACACTTTGAGCTCCCACTTTGGCAGAAATCATATAAGTAATTCAAAGAAACTCGTGGGAATCCAGTAAACATACCTGGGTTAGGAACCATAGAGCACTGGTTTTGAAACCACATATAAGAATCACCAGAGAGATTTTTAAAACCATCATACTTCAGGTCACACTCAATATCAAGTAAATCAAAATCTCAGGTGGGTTGGGATCAAGACATTGGTGTTTTTTATACAACCTCTCAGGTGATTCTAACATGCAGTCAAGTCTGAGCACCAGTGCTGTAGAATCACACCTCTGATTTTCTGTCTTGCAAAGGAAACCTTGTGCTCAGAGATGCAGGAAGGTTCCAGGAGAGAGAGAAGAAAGGTAGGGCTCAGGAAGAGCTTGGAGACCTGGCAGGAGCAGTCAGACCATGCTGAGATAGCTTCTACACTGCCTGCCTCAACTCCAGGACGTTCTTGATTTAAAAGTAAGATACCTCCACTGGCTTAGGTGACTGATGTTGAGATAGTTCTATCTTTGAGTAAACTCGTACACTGAAAAAGTCAGCTCACTGGAGAAAAGGGCATGAGTAAAATACTGAGGCGGGTCCTTGGCTTAGAAACCAAGTCACTGTTAAGAGATAGAGCTTATGTTCTTCTTTTTTTCTTTTTACTTTATTTTACTTTACAATACTGTATTGGTTTTGCCATACATCAGCATGAATCTGCCACAGGTGTACATGAAAAAGAAATTTCTCTTGAGCTCAAGAAAGATACAAGCATGAGGTGAAAGGATCCAGGGACCCTCTTAAAGAGCATGATGTTGCTATAAGCACTTTCCAAACTCTGGACTCTTGTGACATCCTTCTGAGGGAGAAGATTTTCTAGAGGCTGGGGACTCATAAAACAATATCCCCCACTACTGCCAGGAAACAAACCAGAATAAAAAGAGCAGACATGCTGAAGGCTCTCCTCCTGCCTCTAAACACAGCGAACTCCCAATTCATCCTTTTCTCCTTTGGTGTTTCTTTCCACCACCTCCACAATGGTAGAACTAAATTAGGTTTCTCCTAATTAATAATCACCTAATTAAATGGTGATTATTTGTGCACAAGCATTCTTCAACATTTCTACTGTCCGGAAAAATCTTTCTCCCCCATGATCACACTTAGAACTACAGCTTTATCTCCCCTTATGATATGTGTCTCCTACTTTCCCTCACCATTGTTAGTAAAAATCCTCAGATGTGGAGCAGGAGCTACCATTCCTAATTTACAGATAAAGAGATCAAGAGAATTCCTAGCGTCCAAATCTACTCAGTGGAAAAGCTGAGAGACAGTAAGACACAGGTGTGGCCAGTGAGAAAGGCTAGTCCAAAGACAACTCAAAGCAGGCAGATGCTCACAGAGCCAAAGGAAAAGACAGACAGATTCTGGTGGATGCAAAGACATAGAAACCTAAGAGAGATCCAAAGTCAGGAACAGAAGCGCTTTTCTTCCACTGGAGACAGGTCTCAGCGGAAAAACCTATTCGTAGGTTCTGCTGCAGGTGTTGGGTCATTTCCCCCGCTCAGGTTCCCCCTGTGCGATGGGGAGTAGAACAGTGATGACAAATGAGCTTCATTTCGTGTGCCAACTCCAATCAATCAGCAGTCACTTACACACTGTATTGACAAGGCTTTGAGTCTACAGCTGGGCTCATAGAAAGAGAATGCAGTGATGGATTAGCAATGTCTGCCATGGATACGGGTGACGAGCATCGCAGCACACATGCCAAGTGTTCTCCAGCTCTGAAGTGGATTGTTTCCAAATTCTAACTGGCGCTAGCATTCTATGATTCGATGCAACCATGGCAAAAATGCAGAGGCTTTTCACTAGACCACTGTTTTCTTCTAAAATTGTAACTATTAACTGCCATCGTTGGGTCTGAGGAAAAAAAATAGGATCGAAGGAATATTTAAACAGGGAACATTTGTGGGTTTTCGTTTCCCCCAGAGTTTCTAGAAATACGAATATTTTAGAGTGCTAGAGGCTGCTTTTTGCATCCCTTGGAGAAATGGGAAAAGGGAGACAGCTGGAAAAATTTAGGACACTTCTAAATTATTTAAGATCCTTTGCTTTACTTGTACTTTCCAAAAGAACACAGGCACCAAGGTTTCAGCCCCATGTACCCTGCTCACTCAATAAGAAATATGGAAGCTTAGGCTGTGAAAATGAAATAACCACAGCATGTACTCAGAAACATCTGAAAGCTGGAGTTTAGTGATTTGTGTTTTACAGTACGGGTGATCGGTNCTGGAAGGTATGTATCTTAGTGGATGGATGCATATCCATAGTGGATATAGTTGATTGCCCACTCAGCATCCATTTATCCATTTCTCCCTCTTCTTCTTCCACAAGCCATGGGTCTCAGGAAACCCATCTCTACTCCCTGAGTTCAGGAATAGATCCTGATTGGTCTAGCCAGGGGTTGGTGCAGGACTGAATGGTACCCAATTCAGAACCATAATATGAGTGGGATTCTGCAGGTGGTCTAGTGAGAAAAATATCCTCACCCAACCAAAGAATGGCAGAAGGAGGCAGGAAAGGGCAAAGAAGACAAAGAGGAGAGAGCGATGCAATCTTTTTTCTTTTATGGACATTACTGGGTCTGAATATAATACTTTGACCCTAAGTATGTAGACAGTATGCAGAATATCAGAGAAGAGATTTAGAAAGAAACTGGATTGTTGATTAAAAAAAAAAATGCTGAGCTGCTAAACCAACCAATTTGGAAACCTTACTTGCTTTGTGTTTTTTTTTTTTTCCTATTATACGAACTTACTATATTTACTTTATTATTTAAGCCAGTTTGAGTCTGTCTAATACCAGCAAAATAAAAGCATTTCAACAAATAAAAAATATATTTTAAAGCAAAATTACCACATTGAAAATAAAATTTACCTTGCTTTTTCACTTACCAAGAGAATTTTCTTATGTTGGTAGATAAACTTTATAAATTTAATTTTATAGAGATTATTTTTATATCATAATTTACTTAACTATTTTGGGCTAATCGAGTTTAATTTCATTTTCACTATTATAAACAACATTGAAATCAACATCTACAAACAACTCTTTTTAGTTTCCTACACTATATCAGAGAGGTAAAATTTCTGGTTCAAAAAAAACTTTTTGAAGGTTTTTGATATTGCCAAATTGCTTTCTAGAAAGACTAAATCCATTTAAACTTCCATTAGCATGATATAAGAGAACCTATCTTACCACAATGTAAATCAAAGGCATTTTATTAAGATAAATGAATAGCATTCTCATCTTAATTGAAATGTTTGATTACTAGTGATGCAATATTTTCCTCTGTTTACTGGCCACATATATTTTTCTTCAACAAATTGCTTGTTCATGTTCCTACTAATTTTTAAATTGAGGTTTCATATTTCCCTGCATAATTATAAAAGCTCTAGGACTAATATGTGCAATAAACTTTCAATTCATAATTTACTTTAATCCTCAAAATAATTTTGTTAGATTGTTGTTGTTTAGTCATTCAGTCATATGTGACTCTTCCATGACCCCATGGACTGTAGCCTGCTGGGCTCCTCTGTCCATGGGATTTTCCAAGCAAGAATACTGGAGTGGGTTGCCATTTCCTACTCCAGGGGAATCTTCCCAACCTAGGGAGTGAACCCATGTCTCCTGCACTGCAAGCAGATTCTTAATGGCTGAGTCACAAGGGAAGACAAATTTTGTTAGGCAGGTTTGATTAAACCCATCTTGGGACAAGATGTAGGATCAGAGAAGTTAAGTAAATTTTTAGCAATTGTCAGGGTGTAATTCAAAGCTGAGTACAGGTGCACACACAATACCAGCTTGACATCTGCCATCTGAAGTGACTCAGCTGTCACCCAGGCTCTGTTCTTTTTCTGGCAGGTGAGACTTTATATCTGGGTAATAATCTAGTTCTCCATGAAAAAGAGATACTGGTAAATATATGGGTATATTTTTTCCACTTGGTATGTTTCCTGTTCTTTTGATGTAACCTCAGCTCCCTAAGAGTGACATATTTCCTACCATTGGAATGCCCCCCAATGCAGCAACTGTAGTGATAAACACAAATGTTTCTAATGCATGAAATATGACCAGTAATTGCCTTCACCACCTGCTTCTTGCTTGTTAGCAATTGCAGGGACAATTGCATCCCATGCTCAAACTGACAGATGATACAGATCCTGGGACACTTTGAGCTCCCACTTTGGCAGAAATCATATAAGTAATTCAAAGAAACTCGTGGGAATCCAGTAAACATACCTGGGTTAGGAACCATAGAGCACTGGTTTTGAAACCACATATAAGAATCACCAGAGAGATTTTTAAAACCATCATACTTCAGGTCACACTCAATATCAAGTAAATCAAAATCTCAGGTGGGTTGGGATCAAGACATTGGTGTTTTTTATACAACCTCTCAGGTGATTCTAACATGCAGTCAAGTCTGAGCACCAGTGCTGTAGAATCACACCTCTGATTTTCTGTCTTGCAAAGGAAACCTTGTGCTCAGAGATGCAGGAAGGTTCCAGGAGAGAGAGAAGAAAGGTAGGGCTCAGGAAGAGCTTAGAGACCTGGCAGGAGCAGTCAGACCATGCTGAGATGGCTTCTACACTGCCTGCCTCAACTCCAGGACGTTCTTTGATTTAAAAGTAAGATACCTCCACTGGCTTAGGTGACTGATGTTGAGATAGTTCTATCTTTGAGTAAACTCGTACACTGAAAAAGTCAGCTCACTGGAGAAAAGGGCATGAGTAAAATACTGAGGCGGGTCCTTGGCTTAGAAACCAAGTCACTGTTAAGAGATAGAGCTTATGTTCTTCTTTTTTTCTTTTTACTTTATTTTACTTTACAATACTGTATTGGTTTTGCCATACATCAGCATGAATCTGCCACAGGTGTACATGAAAAAGAAATTTCTCTTGAGCTCAAGAAAGATACAAGCATGAGGTGAAAGGATCCAGGGACCCTCTTAAAGAGCATGATGTTGCTATAAGCACTTTCCAAACTCTGGACTCTTGTGACATCCTTCTGAGGGAGAAGATTTTCTAGAGGCTGGGGACTCATAAAACAATATCCCCCACTACTGCCAGGAAACAAACCAGAATAAAAAGAGCAGACATGCTGAAGGCTCTCCTCCTGCCTCTAAACACAGCGAACTCCCAATTCATCCTTTTCTCCTTTGGTGTTTCTTTCCACCACCTCCACAATGGTAGAACTAAATTAGGTTTCTCCTAATTAATAATCACCTAATTAAATGGTGATTATTTGTGCACAAGCATTCTTCAACATTTCTACTGTCCGGAAAAATCTTTCTCCCCCATGATCACACTTAGAACTACAGCTTTATCTCCCCTTATGATATGTGTCTCCTACTTTCCCTCACCATTGTTGGTAAAAATCCTCAGATGTGGAGCAGGAGCTACCATTCCTAATTTACAGATAAAGAGATCAAGAGAATTCCTAGCGTCCAAATCTACTCAGTGGAAAAGCTGAGAGACAGTAAGACACAGGTGTGGCCAGTGAGAAAGGCTAGTCCAAAGACAACTCAAAGCAGGCAGATGCTCACAGAGCCAAAGGAAAAGACAGACAGATTCTGGTGGATGCAAAGACATAGAAACCTAAGAGAGATCCAAAGTCAGGAACAGAAGCGCTTTTCTTCCACTGGAGACAGGTCTCAGCGGAAAAACCTATTCGTAGGTTCTGCTGCAGGTGTTGGGTCATTTCCCCCGCTCAGGTTCCCCCTGTGCGATGGGGAGTAGAACAGTGATGACAAATGAGCTTCATTTCGTGTGCCAACTCCAATCAATCAGCAGTCACTTACACACTGTATTGACAAGGCTTTGAGTCTACAGCTGGGCTCATAGAAAGAGAATGCAGTGATGGATTAGCAATGTCTGCCATGGATACGGGTGACGAGCATCGCAGCACACATGCCAAGTGTTCTCCAGCTCTGAAGTGGATTGTTTCCAAATTCTAACTGGCGCTAGCATTCTATGATTCGATGCAACCATGGCAAAAATGCAGAGGCTTTTCACTAGACCACTGTTTTCTTCTAAAATTGTAACTATTAACTGCCATCGTTGGGTCTGAGGNCTAGGACAAGCAGCAGGAATGTCATCTAGAGAGACAAGGAGAACCAGGCAGGCAGTGTAGCCTCTGTCTTCATCTCAGAAGACTTGTCATTACCAGTTAGGTCACAGCCTAACTGGTTTACTTTCTGCATTTGATGTTCTTCCCTAGGAGCTCTGAAAGGGCTCCATATGGAATCAGACTTCAGACAAAATCTCGACACCAGGTATATGACTTAAAAACTTCCTCCATGTATTTTTCCACCCAACTTCTTCCTGCTGATCACATCAACTGGAAGGTATGTATCTTAGTGGATGGATGCATATCCATAGTGGATATAGTTGATTGCCCACTCAGCATCCATTTATCCATTTCTCCCTCTTCTTCTTCCACAAGCCATGGGTCTCAGGAAACCCATCTCTACTCCCTGAGTTCAGGAATAGATCCTGATTGGTCTAGCCAGGGGTTGGTGCAGGACTGAATGGTACCCAATTCAGAACCATAATATGAGTGGGATTCTGCAGGTGGTCTAGTGAGAAAAATATCCTCACCCAACCAAAGAATGGCAGAAGGAGGCAGGAAAGGGCAAAGAAGACAAAGAGGAGAGAGCGATGCAATCTTTTTTCTTTTATGGACATTACTGGGTCTGAATATAATACTTTGACCCTAAGTATGTAGACAGTATGCAGAATATCAGAGAAGAGATTTAGAAAGAAACTGGATTGTTGATTAAAAAAAAAAATGCTGAGCTGCTAAACCAACCAATTTGGAAACCTTACTTGCTTTGTGTTTTTTTTTTTTTCCTATTATACGAACTTACTATATTTACTTTATTATTTAAGCCAGTTTGAGTCTGTCTAATACCAGCAAAATAAAAGCATTTCAACAAATAAAAAATATATTTTAAAGCAAAATTACCACATTGAAAATAAAATTTACCTTGCTTTTTCACTTACCAAGAGAATTTTCTTATGTTGGTAGATAAACTTTATAAATTTAATTTTATAGAGATTATTTTTATATCATAATTTACTTAACTATTTTGGGCTAATCGAGTTTAATTTCATTTTCACTATTATAAACAACATTGAAATCAACATCTACAAACAACTCTTTTT
Organism: Raphicerus campestris; assembly: GCA_006410735.1. Lineage (NCBI taxonomy): Eukaryota > Metazoa > Chordata > Mammalia > Artiodactyla > Bovidae > Raphicerus > Raphicerus campestris. The sequence goes on along the minus strand of SJYW01054935.1, from coordinate 5,098 downwards.
AGTTTCCTACACTATATCAGAGAGGTAAAATTTCTGGTTCAAAAAAAACTTTTTGAAGGTTTTTGATATTGCCAAATTGCTTTCTAGAAAGACTAAATCCATTTAAACTTCCATTAGCATGATATAAGAGAACCTATCTTACCACAATGTAAATCAAAGGCATTTTATTAAGATAAATGAATAGCATTCTCATCTTAATTGAAATGTTTGATTACTAGTGATGCAATATTTTCCTCTGTTTACTGGCCACATATATTTTTCTTCAACAAATTGCTTGTTCATGTTCCTACTAATTTTTAAATTGAGGTTTCATATTTCCCTGCATAATTATAAAAGCTCTAGGACTAATATGTGCAATAAACTTTCAATTCATAATTTACTTTAATCCTCAAAATAATTTTGTTAGATTGTTGTTGTTTAGTCATTCAGTCATATGTGACTCTTCCATGACCCCATGGACTGTAGCCTGCTGGGCTCCTCTGTCCATGGGATTTTCCAAGCAAGAATACTGGAGTGGGTTGCCATTTCCTACTCCAGGGGAATCTTCCCAACCTAGGGAGTGAACCCATGTCTCCTGCACTGCAAGCAGATTCTTAATGGCTGAGTCACAAGGGAAGACAAATTTTGTTAGGCAGGTTTGATTAAACCCATCTTGGGACAAGATGTAGGATCAGAGAAGTTAAGTAAATTTTTAGCAATTGTCAGGGTGTAATTCAAAGCTGAGTACAGGTGCACACACAATACCAGCTTGACATCTGCCATCTGAAGTGACTCAGCTGTCACCCAGGCTCTGTTCTTTTTCTGGCAGGTGAGACTTTATATCTGGGTAATAATCTAGTTCTCCATGAAAAAGAGATACTGGTAAATATATGGGTATATTTTTTCCACTTGGTATGTTTCCTGTTCTTTTGATGTAACCTCAGCTCCCTAAGAGTGACATATTTCCTACCATTGGAATGCCCCCCAATGCAGCAACTGTAGTGATAAACACAAATGTTTCTAATGCATGAAATATGACCAGTAATTGCCTTCACCACCTGCTTCTTGCTTGTTAGCAATTGCAGGGACAATTGCATCCCATGCTCAAACTGACAGATGATACAGATCCTGGGACACTTTGAGCTCCCACTTTGGCAGAAATCATATAAGTAATTCAAAGAAACTGGTGGGAATCCAGTAAACATACCTGGGTTAGGAACCATAGAGCACTGGTTTTGAAACCACATATAAGAATCACCAGAGAGATTTTTAAAACCATCATACTTCAGGTCACACTCAATATCAAGTAAATCAGAATCTCAGGTGGGTTGGGATCAAGACATTGGTGTTTTTTATACAACCTCTCAGGTGATTCTAACATGCAGTCAAGTCTGAGCACCAGTGCTGTAGAATCACACCTCTGATTTTCTGTCTTGCAAAGGAAACCTTGTGCTCAGAGATGCAGGAAGGTTCCAGGAGAGAGAGAAGAAAGGTAGGGCTCAGGAAGAGCTTGGAGACCTGGCAGGAGCAGTCAGACCATGCTGAGATAGCTTCTACACTGCCTGCCTCAACTCCAGGACGTTCTTGATTTAAAAGTAAGATACCTCCACTGGCTTAGGTGACTGATGTTGAGATAGTTCTATCTTTGAGTAAACTCGTACACTGAAAAAGTCAGCTCACTGGAGAAAAGGGCATGAGTAAAATACTGAGGCGGGTCCTTGGCTTAGAAACCAAGTCACTGTTAAGAGATAGAGCTTATGTTCTTCTTTTTTTCTTTTTACTTTATTTTACTTTACAATACTGTATTGGTTTTGCCATACATCAGCATGAATCTGCCACAGGTGTACATGAAAAAGAAATTTCTCTTGAGCTCAAGAAAGATACAAGCATGAGGTGAAAGGATCCAGGGACCCTCTTAAAGAGCATGATGTTGCTATAAGCACTTTCCAAACTCTGGACTCTTGTGACATCCTTCTGAGGGAGAAGATTTTCTAGAGGCTGGGGACTCATAAAACAATATCCCCCACTACTGCCAGGAAACAAACCAGAATAAAAAGAGCAGACATGCTGAAGGCTCTCCTCCTGCCTCTAAACACAGCGAACTCCCAATTCATCCTTTTCTCCTTTGGTGTTTCTTTCCACCACCTCCACAATGGTAGAACTAAATTAGGTTTCTCCTAATTAATAATCACCTAATTAAATGGTGATTATTTGTGCACAAGCATTCTTCAACATTTCTACTGTCTGGAAAAATCTTTCTCCCCCATGATCACACTTAGAACTACAGCTTTATCTCCCCTTATGATATGTGTCTCCTACTTTCCCTCACCATTGTTAGTAAAAATCCTCAGATGTGGAGCAGGAGCTACCATTCCTAATTTACAGATAAAGAGATCAAGAGAATTCCTAGCGTCCAAATCTACTCAGTGGAAAAGCTGAGAGACAGTAAGACACAGGTGTGGCCAGTGAGAAAGGCTAGTCCAAAGACAACTCAAAGCAGGCAGATGCTCACAGAGCCAAAGGAAAAGACAGACAGATTCTGGTGGATGCAAAGACATAGAAGCCTAAGAGAGATCCAAAGTCAGGAACAGAAGAGCTTTTCTTCCACTGGAGACAGGTCTCAGCGGAAAAACCTATTCGTAGGTTCTGCTGCAGGTGTTGGGTCATTTCCCCCGCTCAGGTTCCCCCTGTGCGATGGGGAGTAGAACAGTGATGACAAATGAGCTTCATTTCGTGTGCCAACTCCAATCAATCAGCAGTCACTTACACACTGTATTGACAAGGCTTTGAGGCTACAGCTGGGCTCATAGAAAGAGAATGCAGTGATGGATTAGCAATGTCTGCCATGGATACGGGTGACGAGAATCGCAGCACACATGCCAAGTGTTCTCCAGCTCTGAAGTGGATTGTTTCCAAATTCTAACTGGCGCTAGCATTCTATGATTCGATGCAACCATGGCAAAAATGCAGAGGCTTTTCACTAGACCACTGTTTTCTTCTAAAATTGTAACTATTAACTGCCATCGTTGGGTCTGAGGAAAAAAAATAGGATCGAAGGAATATTTAAACAGGGAACATTTGTGGGTTTTCGTTTCCCCCAGAGTTTCTAGAAATACGAATATTTTAGAGTGCTAGAGGCTGCTTTTTGCATCCCTTGGAGAAATGGGAAAAGGGAGACAGCTGGAAAAATTTAGGACACTTCTAAATTATTTAAGATCCTTTGCTTTACTTGTACTTTCCAAAAGAACACAGGCACCAAGGTTTCAGCCCCATGTACCCTGCTCACTCAATAAGAAATATGGAAGCTTAGGCTGTGAAAATGAAATAACCACAGCATGTACTCAGAAACATCTGAAAGCTGGAGTTTAGTGATTTGTGTTTTACAGTACGGGTGATCGGTCCTCCAGGAACTGAAATCTGTGAAGGGATGGGGTGGTTGGCAAGGAGTTCAGACCCATGGTGTTCAGAGGGTGGTGATCTTGGGAAACAGAACTGTCTAGCTTGTGGTCTAATACAAGGCTGCCACTGGGTGGTCTAGCCCTCCTAATGACCTCACAGCACAGGCAGTCTGTTATGAGATGCTCTGGAATAGGGAGTCTAGAAATCGATCTTAGATTCTGAATATTTCAGAAATCTGTTTCTTTCTTTCTGATTCTCCTACTAATTCTCTAGATATACCCTCATCCACTTTCACCCAGATTCCTCCTAAGGTCTTTTATCTCTTCTCTTGACCTGTTGGTCCGTCCTCAACATTGCAGCCAGACTGATCTCTTCAAAATTTATACTTGACCACACTACTCCTTTTCAAAATCCCCTTAATGACTCATGTGTATACGTTTATTTTTAGTTTAAATTAATTTTTATTGGTGTATAGTTACTTTACAACATTGTGTTACTTTCTGCTGTGCAACAAAGTGAATCACTCACTCGTAACACATATCCCATCTTTTTTGGATTTCCTTCCCATTTAGGTCACAGCTGAGTTTCCCCTGCATGTTGTGCTCTGTTCTGCCTTTAATCTTTCATCGGGAGTGGCTGATCCACAGCTGGCTGCCTGGCTAATTCTTTAGCCTCCCCTCAACCCCTGCCCTGACTCTGCATATCATGACATTTATCATATTTTGCTATAATAAATATACTGTTTCTCTACTCTTCCAGACANAGATGTGTATAAGAGACAGGGCTAATTCTTTAGCCTCCCCCCAACCCCTGCCCTGACTCTGCATATCATGACATTTATCATATTTTGCTATAATAAATATACTGTTTCTCTACTCTTCCAAACAGGAGCACCTTGAGGATAAGAACAACATCCTACTCATCTCTAAACTTCTGCCATCTGAAAATGTGCCAGGCAACACATAAATTTGTGTTGAAAACAATGAATGANTATCATGACATTTATCATATTTTGCTATAATAAATATACTGTTTCTCTACTCTTCCAGACAGGAGCACCTTGAGGATAAGAACAACATCCTACTCATCTCTAAACTTCTGCCATCTGAAAATGTGCCAGGCAACACATAAATTTGTGTTGAAAACAATGAATGAAAAATATAAAGTATACTTTATACAATAATCACTCCTGTTCTTTAGCAAAATTACCTAAAGAAAGTTACAGTGTATCCTTAAAAGGATGAAATAAAAATCAACTTGAAATTCAAAATGGGTTTGTATGAAGTCTACCTATCCCTTTTCTTCCCACTTGACCATCTTCTCAGTGAAATACTCGGCAACCTACCTCTTCCTGATCATGTGAAATTATTGCTTCTTTTCATGGTTTCCTTAAAATCTAATTTCAGATCTTTAATACAAAGTAAATTTTATATATCAATAGAAATATCAGTCTTCCCAGAAAGAATATGAGCTCCTTGAAGGCAGGAATTGTGGTTGATTTGTCTCTGTAGTAAAAATTCACAGTACAGATAGTAACAATTTAATAATTTTTAAAACAAAAATAATTTATTATTATAAATTTATTTAGTACTTGTCTTATTTAGTTCAGTTCCGTTGCTCAGTCATGTCTGACTCTCTGCAGCCCCATGAACTGCAGCATGCCAGGCCTCCCTGTCCATCACCAACTCCCGGAGTTTACTCAGACTCACGTCCATTGAGT
>SJYW01054931.1:1508175-1537059 GCA_006410735.1 Raphicerus campestris | reverse complement strand
TAGCCTCAAATTAAATAGAAAAAAGCAATCCAAAAAGATTGCTGGCTCCTGGATTTCCACAAGAGGTGTTTTTTACCACACATTTATATCAATCTCCTTTATAGGTTTTTATGAGTTCAGAGCATCAAATAATTCCTTTTTCTTTTTTTGAAAGGGAAACAATTCCATTTAAATAAAAAAAAAAAACCAAAAAAGGGAAAAAATCTAATTTTCAACCTTGAGACCCATTACTTTCTCCTTGGCAGTCCTTTGATAGTTTATCTGTTTTCTTCTCAACCGATTTCAGGGCTGGGTTTCCCTTTCCCTGAAGAATAAGTGGGCACTGCGCCATCTTTGAACACAGTTAAGAACAATGAGGGGCTTCTTCAGAGCAGTCCTTGATCTTACTTCAGGTGCCACATGTGCCTGAGGGTGCGAGCGCACAGCCTCAGTAGAGACCGCCCCATCCACGCCTGTGCTGTAAGACCCCCTCCAGACGCAGGAGACAGAGCTCCATTTCTGAGTGTGCAAAGCAGGGCCATGTCCACAGTTCTTTGCTGTAACAACTCCTATTTTGAGTACCTGCTAGGTGCTAAGCACTGTCCTAGTCACTTCCTGCATTTTATTTAAACCTCCACAATATCACCCTTCAGATAAGTAACTCCTATTTTAGAGAAGAAGAAACTGAGGTGTATGGAAATGAAATGATTCTTTCAAAGACACAGAGCTAGTAAGTGAGTCACTCTTATTTTTAACACATCGAATAGTGTAACACAGTTGTCAAGAGTCATTGGATACACGAATACAAGTAAATCAGAAGATAATGCCCTTTCTCCATGAAAATAGCTCTCAAATCAGGCTGCATGTTAAAATCACCTGAGGATCCCTAAGCACACTGAATTCCAGGCCTCACCCCAGACCAATTAAGTCAACATCTCTGGGGGAACTCAGGAATCAGTATAAGTTAAAAGCTTCTGCAGGTTGAAACATATATATATATATATATAGTCAAAGTTGAGAAACCACTGTTCTATAATGTGGTTTTATTATTAGTAATAATAATAAATTAGAATGCTGTTTAAAATGTTGGGTAACCATTGCAAAAGGGGGAAAAAATGTAAAAATGTGCTTGGCTAATATTCCTTATTGTTTAAGTGGACAACACTAAAGAGCTCCACCCAGCAAGTCAACTTACTCAGCTGTTGGCAATGTAGGGACACATTTTATATTAACTCACTATGGCAGGACCATGAGTACACAGTTTTACCTGAAATCAGAAGTTTAGAAGGCTCTTTGCTGTGATCAAGGTTGCTAGCTGTAACAACTGCTTTAAGAAGTTTCAGTACAAAGTTGTTTCTTAATGCCAAGAATTCTGAGATTTTAACCAACCACTTGTTCCTAGTGTTTGAGCAAATTCAAAGCCTGTTTAAGGAGAGAATCTGGCCCTACTCATGGCATCTCTGACGCCATGTTTGTGTGGGACAAGGATGTCCTCTGTCTGAACAGACAGACACATATGGAGCTTCAGTGTTCACAGCAGAATGTGAGCTGTGCTGCCTGAACCGGGACCCAGTGGTTATGGGCCACCTTCTAGTTAGGAGCCCTGATGACACTAATCAGACACTGATCAAGTTTCCATTAAACTTAGAAATAGCTATAAAGCAACATTTTAAAAAGAGAAACTGAAAACCCATAGAAAAGAGTGAAAATCTAAAGTACATGATAACTCTCCATTCTTTGAAGTTCCCAATCCATACAGGACTGCCTGGGGATAAGGTTAGCTGAAGCTCCAATACTTTGGCCATCTGATGTGAAGAGCTGACTTACTGGAAAAGACCCTGATTCTGAGAAAGACTGAGGACAGGAGGAGAAGGGGGTGGCAGAGGATGAGAACATTGGATAGCATCACTGACTCAACGGACAGGAGTTTGAGCAAACTCTGGGAGATGTGAAGGTCAGGGAAGCCTGGCATGCTGCAGTCCATGGGGTTGCAAAGAGTTGGACACGACTGAGAGACTGAACAAGAAGGTTTAAATGCAGATTCTGATTCAGTAGATCTGGATCATTGCCTGAGATTCTGCATTTCAAGGAAGGACTTGGGAGACACCAATTATGTAGGTCCAAGGATCTCAGTTTGCAAGAGCAGACCTGAAGCAACCTATACATTTGCATCTGACTAGTAAGGCTTGTCTGTCACAACACACACACGAAAACATGATGCTGAGCCTAGAGGAACATATTCCACAGACTGGGAAGATATAAATGACTCTCAACCCAGGGAAGAACAGATGCAAAGAGGGAGAAGGGAACGCTGAAGAATGAAGGGGGAAAACCCTGGATTTTCCTTCTTCCAGGGGGGCCTGGGATGCATCAGGAATTTTTATAAGTACTCAGAAAGTCGGGAACACAGTTAGATGCACAAAAGCAAGAGTAGGGTTTTCCAAGGGTCCTGGAAAGGAGGAAGATGATGTCAGAACAGAGATTCCAGGTCAGCAGCACTGCTTCAAAAGGCCCACCTTTGCAGCTAGGACGAGTCAGGGCCTGGGGTGGAATGCGGGAAGCATGTGTAGGAAGTGCAGCATCATAAGCATGGGCCCATTCTCCCAGTTACGCTTCTTTTCCTGTCCTGCTTCCCCTCAGCATGTAGCCCACTGCCTGATACAAAACTGATGTTCAATAAAGATTTATGGAATAAATGAGATCAGGACATCTGGTCCCATCACTTCATAGGATATAGATGGGGAAACAGGGAAAACAGTGTCAGACTTTATTTTGGGGGGGCTCCAAAATCACTGCGGATAGTGATTGCAGCCATGAAATTAAAAGACGCTTACTCCTTGGAAGGAAAGTTATGACCAACCTAGATAGCATATTCAAAAGCAGAGACATTATTTTGCCAACAAAGGTCCATGTAGTCATTTGAACTGTGGTGTTGGAGAAGACTCTTGAGAGTCCCTTGGACTGCAAGGAGATCCAACAAATCCATTCTAAAGGAGATCATTCCTGGGTGTTCTTTGGAAGGAATGATGCTAAAGCTGCAACTCCAGTACTTTGGCAACCTCATGCGAAGAGTTGACTCATTGATAAAGTCTGATGCTGGGAGGGATTGGGGGCAGGAGGAGACGGGGACAACAGAGGATGAGATGGCTGGATGACATCACCGACTCGATGGGCGAGAGTCTGAGTGAACTCCAGGAGTTGGTGATGGACAGGGAGGCCTGGCTGCTGCAATTCATGGGGTCGGTCGCAAAGAGTCGGATATGACTGACTGAACTGAATTGAAAAAAGGGATTGGGCTTGGCATGCTTGTTCCATATGTCCTATATTCGCAGAGGCACAGGAAGAAAAGGTAGACCAGTGCTTCTCAATCCTGGCTGTATGTTGAAATGACTCGGGGAGCTTGAAATATCCCTGATGCCTGGGTCTCATGCCTACAGGTGATAACTAAATGGTCCAGAGACAGGAGAGTGTGTGGGCAGGATATCATAATCGTTTAAAGCCTTTCAGGTATTTCCAATTTGCGGCTAAGGCTGGGGACCACTGGGGCCCACCAAGCTAACTACTTGGGGAAACCCATGGAAGTGAATGTTCTGCTGCACTTCTGAAGGTTATATATAGAATAAGAGAAAAATACGTTATCAGCCAAAATTCCCACTGCTTCGATGTAAAGAAAACCCTCCTCAGGATATTAAGACTTTCTGATTTATCATAAATGACCTGAATGACTGGTATGGCTTTTTATATAAGTAGAATTTGTATTGCTAGCAAGATTTCTCACTTTTTCTCCAAATAATTTGGCCTCATCAGTCATAGGTGGAGGAATGCAGGAATAGTTACCTTCTTGCAACTAAAAGTGTGGTCCCTGGACCAGCAGTATCAGATCACCTGGGAGCTTGTTAGAAAAGACAGCATCTCAGAACAAGCCCAGATCTACTGATTCAGAATCTGCCTTTTAACAAAATCCAAGGGCTCCACAATCACTGTGGACAGTGACTACAGCCATGAAATTAAAAGACGCTTGCTCCTTGGAAGAAAAGCTATAACAAACCTACACAGCAGGTTAAAAAGCAGAGACATCACTTTGCCAACAAAGGTCCATATAGTCAAAGCTATGGTTTTTCCAGTAGTCATGTATGGATGCGAGACTGGACCATAAAGAAGGCTGAGCACTGAAAAATTGATGCTTTCAAGCTGTGGTGCTAGAGAAGACTCTTGAGAGTCCCATGGACAGCAAGAAGATCTAACCAGTCCATCCTAAAGGAAATCAATTCTGAATATTCACTGGAAGGACTGATGTTGAAGCTGAAACTCCAATACTTTGGCCACCAAATGTGAAGAGCTGACTCATTAGAAAAGACCCTGGGATGCTGGGAAAGATTGAGGGCGGGAAGAAAAGGGGGCAACAGAGGATGATGGTTGGATGGCATCATCAATTCAATGGACATGAGTTTGAGCAACCTCTGAGAGATAGAGAAGGACAGGGAACCCTGGTGTCCATGGGATGGCAAAGTGTTGGACACGACTTAGCAACTGAACAACAACAAAGATTTATGTGCACATTCAAATTTGAGAGCCACTATTTCAGTGAAGTCCCTCCCTATCCATAGCTTCTGTGACTGCTTGTGGGCAGAGTTCCAGTCATTACTAATGAAAAGAAGGCCAGCTGTACCAAAAGAGATATGTGTGAGAAATAGCTGGAAGATGGAAGCACCTAGACACAATCCTTTATGGGCTCAGGGTTCCATGAACATTTGATTAAATCTCACTCTACTGGCATATATAAATAGCAAAGTTTCAAGAAAGCTTACTTACAGCCTTCCATTGTTCTACAAATTAGCCCTAAACATTTTCTCTGACTCCTATATTACACTGACAGGTATGAATTTTGAGCTATAAATTCCCTACATCTTAAAGTAAAAAAAACTTTGCCTTAATTTGATTCTACTGAAATATACTTCTGGATAGCACAATTTACTGATTCAATGTTTTTAAAATGTACTGAAAATTTTTGTTCAGGAAGGAAGAGTCTATCAGGGCTACCCAACACTGAGTACCTTGATTATCTGTTGGAATTCAACACCTGGGAACTAGCATGGGGGTTAAGCTTTCCTGCCCAGGAACACAGCCTGGGGCTCCCTTTCTTCTCATTTATTCCCATTATCCTGAGGTTATAGAAGGAAGAATACAGGAGGAAAAGACCTTCAGATTCTTCTGTTAAGACCTAAATAGAATAGAAACATAAAGTTGGGGGTGGGTGGGTGGTGTCCCATCTCAGGGCCTTAGAAGGGCACTGAAGTAAATCCAAGTTTTGTCTCTATTTCTTTGTATGACACTATTATTTTTAAAATTCCCTAAAACTCAGAAATAAGAAAAATCAGTGGGCAACACATCTTTTCAATGTCCTTTGGAACAAAGGCTATCTAAGGACTGCCTAATGAAGGTAGGTAGTTTATTCACTGTTTACTATTGATTAACACATATTAAATGTCCCACACTTAGTGAAGTTATATGTTAACTTACAGATTTTTTTTTTTTCCAGGAGAGATGCACAGAACTTCTGTGAAACAGATAACCTGAAAGATTAGGGTTTGTTGTCCTATAACCAGTTTTGTATCTAACCAAACAATCTTAATTGGAAAAGACCCTGATGCTGGGAGAGATTTTGAACAGGAGGAGAAGGGGACGACAGAGGATGAGATGGTTGGATGGCATCACCGACTCAATGGACATGAGTTTGAGCAAGCTCTGGGAGACAGTGAAGGACAGGGAAGCCTAACATGCTGCAGTCCATGGGGTCACAAAGAGTCAGACATGACTGAGCGGCTGAACAACAAAGCAATCTTATCCTTGTATTTATTTATGAAACTGCCTAACTAGGAATTTATGGATTTCATCTGTATCCATCCAGGGACCATATCTTACTTCTCAACTTTAATGTCTTACTGGCCCCTCCACTAACTGAGTTAAATAAAATCTTCAGCAAAATTTTATTAAAAATTTTGTTCTATTAAATATACATACATACATATATATATATTTATAAAACCAATATATGGTTGAAAGTTGANGCGGCGGCGGCGGCGGCGCCCGCGGCCGGGCCGCCCTCCCCGCGCTCCAGGCCTCCCTCCCGGCTGGCGGGCGGCCGGCCGGCCAGCCGGCGCAGACCGCGCGGAGGCGGAGGCGGCGGCGGCGGCGACGCCGGGGCCGCGGACGGCTGGGCGGCGGGGACGCAGCTGCACCAACCGACTCTGGGCCGCTCGGCTCGGCCCGGCCGCACTCGGAGGCGCTCGGCTCCGCTCGGCACCTCTCGGCTCGGCTGGGGGCGTGGCCCGAGGCCCCCCCCGCCCAGGTCGCCTCTGGCGCCTGGAGGGGCGGGGCTTTCGTGCGGGCGCAAGCCCCCTGACGTCGCAGAGAGGACCTTACCCCTGGCGCATGCGCGGGCGTCCCTCCCGCTTTTCTCGGCGTGGAGGCTGAACCCGGCAGGGAAGGAGGTGGGGCCGGGGGCGGGTGCTCCATCCCCGGAGGTTCCCGGCTTTTGTACTCCGTGTCCTGGGCTTTCTGGAGAACCACCAAAGAAAGGCCACGCCAGGCTGCACTTTCAAAAGGATGCTAGCTGGATTGAGAACCCTGACCCTTGCCCCGCCGCTCTCTTCTCAGTCCAGTATTTCCCAAAAAGCATCGCCTGGGAGTTAGTTTTCCTTTTATCCCACCAAAACTTTACCGCAGTTTTTTTTTCTCTCCTCTGTTTAACAAGAAGGACGACTTCTGATGACTGCTTTCCGTTAAATCTTCAATTACTTGAGAACTTTCAAGCACATCAGTTAGCCCACTCAGGTACAGTAAATCTCTTTTTTCACAGCTTCTGTTGTGTAACCTGTGACACCTGGGGTACAGGTGACCCCTTTTCTGAGTTTTTGTCACACGTTCCAGCCACCTTTTTTGTTATGGAGTCCCAAGTCTGTAGCAAATATGCTCAGAAAGTGGTCCCCACCTTTAGAATCTAGGGGTCCATAAACAGCGAGCACGCTCCAGTATGACATACCAGAGTTGGAATCTCACATCTGCCATATATGGCAGATTAATAATTGGCTGAGTGACTTTGCTATTTAATCTCTCATCCATACATAAAAGAGCAATGAAAATATCAATAATCAAGTCAGTTAAAATGACTGAAAGGGTTAAATGACAGCACACGGGCAGTTTTCTGCACAGTGCCTGGTGTTCAGTAAACAAAGCTGATAAACCACCATATTACACAATCCATGGCTGGTTGAATCCCAGGATGCAGAACCAGAGGTATGGAGGGCCAACTATGGGGCTTGAGCATCCATGGATATTGGTATCTGCAACAGATGGTAGAACCAGCCCCCCGCAGATACTGAGGGATGACTGTACGTGGGGTATGGTCCTCTCATTTAAAACTCCCATTTAGTCAACAAACTTTTTGAGCATCTATTCCAACCCAACACTGTAGGATGCAGATAAACAAGGCACTCCCCCAACCATCGAGGAACTTGATATTTCAGAGGAGCCAGATGTGAAAAGAAATACTTCTGGAGGAAAATACGTAACACTAGATGTATGTGTCATCTATGTTTGCTCTTCGGAAAGCAAAGAGAAGAACATCATTTGTTCTATATAGGAGAACATGGAAAGGCTTCCCAGAGGAGGTGACACTGAGGCTGGGTCTACAGAATTGAAGAGGACAGGATCTTAGGCAGAGGAAATAGTGTGCACTTAATATCTGTGTTGGGAGGTATGTGGCAAATAATGTTTACCCAAGGAGACAAATCATTTTCCTTAAAAAAAAAGTTTTAAGTGAATTCCAGGTGATCAATATAATAATGTCACCTACACTCACATACGGATACGGAACTATCTCAAGCAGAAAAGTTGCCAGAAATACAGCTGAGGCAATAGAACTACAGCCTGACCTCTATTTTGCTGGAATGGGCTACACCTGTGACTTTGTGTCGGGTTCCAGAGGCAAAGACCATGTATCGATTAGGAGTTTTCTGGCTATAAGTTACCACTAACTCATGAACCCAGTTTAAGAAAAACAAGAGGGGAACTGATCTTAAAGCTTTTGGAAGTGGGGACAGGGGGAGGTGGGAATGGATTCTTAGGCCAGCAGCAAGAACCCAGCTGGGCTTTTGGATAAAATGGAAGTATACCAAGAGTTGTCAGTAAGACTCTCCTTGCAAACTTGTTTCCTCTGCTTCCAATGGGAAATCTATCTCCCAACCACTTCCAATGATCTGGAGAGACATGAAAAATCCCTGATCATTCCAATTCCAAAGTCCCAGAAAAGAGGCCCCCCCAGAACAATCGAGGTCAACTTACAAGTCATGAGTTTCCACTTGTGTTGATCAAGACCACAAAAAGGGTATTATTTTGAGCTGAGGTATCTTAAGAGAAGTCNGATACTTTGGAGAAAAACAGTTTGTTCAGTTAAGATAGAAGCAAGAAAGAGATGCCCACCCAGAGAGAAGGTGCTCCCCCCAACCCCAAGTGAAGAGGAGTATAGTAAAGAGGGGGTTAACAAATTTATACAGGACAGTTCTGAGTCTTTGTCTTCCCTTTGGTCAATTGTTCCTCAGATACAAGCATGACTTTGCAGTCTCCTTCTTGAAGGCATTGCTCAGTTACCAGTTCTCCAGAAACTTAAGCTCAGAATTTATAGAAAAATGCAACATAACAGCAAATGGAAACTTCCCTTGCATCCAATGGTTAACGAGCCACACTTCCAGAGTCGGGGCACAGGTTCAGTCACTGGATGGGAAACTAAGATCCCATGTGCCATGCATTGTAGCCAGTATGATCCTGTCACATGGATGCCTATAATACTTTTAAGTGCCATTAAGTTTTCCTCCAAATAATATAAGCAATATTTTCCCCTAGAATTCTAACATTTTCCCCTAGCAACTGCAAATCTGAACACAATAAAGAAAGCAAATATTATTATTAAATTATTATTATTAATAAAGCAAATATTATTATTAATGTTCCTTTTAGTGGCTCTTACTAGATGACTCCTTAGCAAGGAGATTGCTGAACAGATTTAAGTAAATGACGGTTCAGAGATTTCAAGGTAGTTTGTAGAGCTCAGTGTTTGAGCTAGTTTACCACACTTAATGGATCTTGCTTTCTTTCACTAAAATACTCCTTTTTAGTTAAATTTGACATCAAAATCTGGGTCAAAATTATCTCAGATTGACCTTGAAGAAAACTAAAAATAATGGACATGATCTAAACAGGGAATTCCTAAACAGGAATTCCTGAAGCTGGTTACAATTAAGAAAGCTTTCACTAAAAATGTTTCACAGGATTGATTTCCTAATCCTGAGAAATCATGGGAGTCACAATAGAAGAATTCTGTGTTCGGAGCCAAGAGACCCAGCTCTACTGCTGCCATTGTCTTATAATGTACATGATGTAAATAATTTTCCTCTCTGGACCTCCAATATTTCCTCCATTGGGAATAGTTACAGTCTTTACTATGACTTCTAACCCAAATAAGACCTATGAATTTGTGAGATGTAGGAAATCCACTTTTAATAGTGAAGGTCTATGAAACAGCATTCTTCCCTGAGACTGTGATTTGCATTCTGCTATCCTGGAATCCTGAATTTCAGGGTGTCTGAAGAATTTGTGTCTATTTGTTTTATTTATGTTACAAGGAAAATGGAAGGAACCTCAAGGAGGAACATTTTGTGCATCTTCCCTAGACACTGACTTGCTGCTGCTGCTGAGTCGCCTCAGTCGTGTCTGACTCCATGCGACTCCATAGACGGCAGCCCACCAGGCTCCTCTGCCCCTGGGATTCTCCAGGTAAGAACACTGGAATGGGTTGCCATTTCCTCCTCCAATGCGTGAAAGTGAAAAGTGAAAGTGAAGTCACTCAGTCGTGCCCGACTCTTAACGACACCATGGACTGCAACCTACCAGGCTTCTCTGTCCATGGGAGTTTCTAGGCAAGAGTGCTGGAGTGGGGTGCCATTGCCTTCTCCGACTTAGTTGGCCATTATTAACACTGTGTGCTCAGTCCCTCAGTCCTGTCTGACTCTTTGTGACCCCACGGACTGCAGCCCTTCAGGCTCCTCTGTCTATCAGGTTATTTCAGCAAGAATATTGGAGTGGGTTGCCATTTCATATTCCAATCAACAATAACACCATATAACAAAATGCCAAAATATAATGATTTACAACAATAAATATTAACTCACATATTCACAAGCAAGGAAATTGAATACAGGCCGAGCTGCTCCATTGGGTGGTCTAATTCAGGCTGTGGATAAGCTGAATCCCTCTGCAGGTTATCAGTTGGACTCTGATCTACTCTATGTGCTTTGATCTAGGGACCAGGTTGATGGCACATCAGTTACTAGGAAAAATTCTTCTCACAGCAGATTTCCAGGGCACAATAGACAAGTCAAACCATGCAAGACCATTTAACAGTTCTCCCTCTGCTACTTATGCCAGTATCAGGCAAATCATGTGACCAAGTCTGGTTTCACCAGGAAGGGAAATACACCCTGACCACCAAGAAATGAATGAAGATGTAGGGCTGAGTAGATGGATGTATTAATAGATGCAAGGTAAGCAAAGAATTGACAAGAATATCTCAATCTATATCAGGGGCAAGATGAAGGGGGTCATATATTCCCGAGACTAGCTTTGTGGACTAGTTCAAATCCTTTGGAAGGAGCAAATCTTTCCTAACTTTGACAAATCTCACAGGATTCATTGGGATTCAGTCCTTATTAGGGACTAGAGGTCCATAGTGCTGTTTCATGCATGAGAAGATTTTTTTATCTGTTGCAGAACTGTTTGGGGGTCACTACTGTGGCCTGGGAAACTGTGTCATGTGGGACAACAGCAGTGTCAAAAGCCCTGGTGGTCTGTGGGTCTCAAGTGCCTGTTTAGGTTCTAGGGATCACTGTGGAACACAAGGATTTGAGTAGATTTGTTCATAAACAGATATCACACTTCCTGGGGGCTATAAAAACTACATGAAAAGAATGTGAAGTGTTAAGGGTGAAATTGTTTTTGTTGCTATTGTTGAGTTGCTAAGTCCTTGTGACCCCATTGACTGCAGCACCCCAGCCTTCCCAATTCTTCACTATCTCTCAGAGTTTGCTCAAACTTATGTCCATTGAGTCGGTGATAACATCTAACAGTCTCATCCTCTGTCACTCCTGTCTCCATTTGCCCTCAATCTTTCCCAGCATCAGGGTCTTTTTCCAATCATGTGCTTGTGAAGATCAGGTTGCCAAAGTATTGGAACTTCACCTTCAGCTTTAGCATCAGTCCTTCCAATAAATATTTAGGATTGAAATCCTTTGGAATTGACTTATTTGATCTCCTTGCAGTCCAAGTGACTCTCAAGAGTCTTCTCCAGCACTACAGTTCAAAAGCATTGATTATTCAGTGCTCAGCCTTCTTTATGGTCCAGCTTTCACATCCACACATGATTACTGGAAAAACATTAGTTTTGACTATATGGACCTTTGTCAACAAAGTGATGTCTCTGATTTTTAATACAGTGTTGGGGTTTGTAATAGCTTTCCTTCCAAGGAGAAAGTGTCTTTTAATTGCATAGCTGAAGTCACCATCCACAGTGATTTTGGAGCCCAAGAAAATAAAGTCTGTCATTGTTTCCATTGTTTCCCCATCTATTTGTCATAAAGAGATGGGACCAAATGCCATGATCTTAGTTTTTGAATGTTGAGTTTTAAGCTAGCTTTTTCACTCTCCTCTTTTACCTTCATCAAGAGGCTCTTTAGTTCTTCTTCACTTTATGCCATTAGAGTAGTATCATCTGTATATCTGAGGTTGATATTTCTCCTGGAAATCTTGATTCAAGCTTGTGATTCATCCAGCCCAGAATTTTGATGATGTATCTTCATACACGTTAATTAAAAGGTGAAAATATACAGACTTGTTGAACTCCTTTCCAATTTTGAACCTGTCCATTGTTCCATGTTTGGTTCTAATGTTGTTTCTTAGCCCACATACAGGTTCCTCAAGAGACAGCTAAGGTAGCTTGGTATTCCCATCACTTTAAGAATTTTCTAGAATTTGTTGTGATCCATACAATGGCTTCCCTTGTGGCTAAGCTGGTAAAGAATCTGCCTGCAATGTAGAGACCTGTGTTTGATCACTGGGTTGGGAAGATCCCCTGGTGAAGGGAAAGGCTACCCACTCCAGTATTCTGCCCTTGAGAATTCCATGGGCTGTATAGTAGTTCCATGGACCGTGGTCCATGGGATCACAAAGAGCTGGACATTACTGAGTGACTTTCACGTTCACTTTCACAGTCATAGGCTTTAGTGTAGTCAATGCAGCAGAAGGAGATGTTTTTCTGGAACTTCCTTGGTTTCTCTATGATCCAATGGATATTGGCAGTTTGATCTCTGGTTTCTCTGCCTTATCTAAATACAGCTTGTACATCTGGAAGTTCTTGATTGGTGAAGCCTAGATTGAAGGATTTTGAGCATTACTTTGCTAACATGTGAAAGGAGTACAATTGTATGATAGTTTGAACAATCTTTGGCATTACACTTATTTGGGATTGGAATGAAAACTGAACTTTTCCAGCGGCCACTGTTGAGTTTTACAAATTTGCTGACATATTGAGTAGAGCACTTTAACAGCATTACTTTTCAGGATTTGAAATAGCTCAGCTAGAATTCCATCACCTCCACTAGCTGTGTTCAAATTATGTCCCATAAAATCCATATGCTGCAGTCCTAGCCTTCAATGTATCTCAAAATGTGACTGTTTTTCTAGATAGAGCCTCTACAGGAGTGATTGAGGTAAAATGTGGTCATAAGGGTGGGGCCTTAATCCAATAAGAAAGATGTTCTTATAAAAAGAGGTAGAGACACCAAGGATGTCTCTATACATAAAGAGAAAGGCAATATGAGGACACCCAAGAAGGTGCCCTCTACAAACAAGAAGGGCCATTGTCAGGAGANTTGGAGCCCAAGAAAATAAAGTCTGTCATTGTTTCCATTGTTTCCCCATCTATTTGTCATAAAGAGATGGGACCAAATGCCATGATCTTAGTTTTTGAATGTTGAGTTTTAAGCTAGCTTTTTCACTCTCCTCTTTTACCTTCATCAAGAGGCTCTTTAGTTCTTCTTCACTTTATGCCATTAGAGTAGTATCATCTGTATATCTGAGGTTGATATTTCTCCTGGAAATCTTGATTCAAGCTTGTGATTCATCCAGCCCAGAATTTTGATGATGTATCTTCATACACGTTAATTAAAAGGTGAAAATATACAGACTTGTTGAACTCCTTTCCAATTTTGAACCTGTCCATTGTTCCATGTTTGGTTCTAATGTTGTTTCTTAGCCCACATACAGGTTCCTCAAGAGACAGCTAAGGTAGCTTGGTATTCCCATCACTTTAAGAATTTTCTAGAATTTGTTGTGATCCATACAATGGCTTCCCTTGTGGCTAAGCTGGTAAAGAATCTGCCTGCAATGTAGAGACCTGTGTTTGATCACTGGGTTGGGAAGATCCCCTGGTGAAGGGAAAGGCTACTCACTCCAGTATTCTGCCCTTGAGAATTCCATGGGCTGTATAGTAGTTCCATGGACCGTGGTCCATGGGATCACAAAGAGCTGGACATTACTGAGTGACTTTCACGTTCACTTTCACAGTCATAGGCTTTAGTGTAGTCAATGCAGCAGAAGGAGATGTTTTTCTGGAACTTCCTTGGTTTCTCTATGATCCAATGGATATTGGCAGTTTGATCTCTGGTTTCTCTGCCTTATCTAAATACAGCTTGTACATCTGGAAGTTCTTGATTGGTGAAGCCTAGATTGAAGGATTTTGAGCATTACTTTGCTAACATGTGAAAGGAGTACAATTGTATGATAGTTTGAACAATCTTTGGCATTACACTTATTTGGGATTGGAATGAAAACTGAACTTTTCCAGCGGCCACTGTTGAGTTTTACAAATTTGCTGACATATTGAGTAGAGCACTTTAACAGCATTACTTTTCAGGATTTGAAATAGCTCAGCTAGAATTCCATCACCTCCACTAGCTGTGTTCAAATTATGTCCTGTAAAATCCATATGCTGCAGTCCTAGCCTTCAATGTATCTCAAAATGTGACTGTTTTTCTAGATAGAGCCTCTACAGGAGTGATTGAGGTAAAATGTGGTCATAAGGGTGGGGCCTTAATCCAATAAGAAAGATGTCCTTATAAAAAGAGGTAGAGACACCAAGGATGTCTCTATACATAAAGAGAAAGGCAATATGAGGACACCCAAGAAGGTGCCCTCTACAAACAAGAAGGGCCATTGTCAGGAGAAACCCAACCTGCTGGCATCTTGATCTTGGACTTTCAGGCACCTGAATTATGAAGAAAATAAAATTCTGTTGTTTAAGTAGCTCAGTCTTTAACATTTTGTTATAGTAAACTTAACACACAAATATAGATTTTGGTATCTAGAAGAGAGTGCTGCTATAACAAATATCAAAAAATGTGAAAGTGATTTGTGGAAAAGTGGATAATGGGCAAAGGCTGGAAGAGTTTTGATGTACATGTTGGAAAAAACCTAGATTATTTCAAAGGGACTGTTTCTAGAAAGATAAAAATTTCAAGGTGATTCTTATGAGGTCTCAAGTGGAAATAGGAATAGGTTTTGGAAACTGAAGAAAGGTGATCCTTGTTATAGAGTGGCAAAACTCTTGGCTGAATTTCATTTAGTGTTTTGTAGAAAGTAAAACCTGTTTGAGATTAACTGGGCTATTTAACATGAAATTTCTAAGCAAAGTATTGAACATGCAGGCTTGGCTTCTCTTTACTGTTTCTAGTAAATGCAAGAGGAGAGAGATGAATTGAGGAAGGAATAGTTAAGCCTATAGGAAACAGAATATGAATATTCAGAAAATTCTGTCTATCCACATTTTAAAATACTAGAAAATATGTTCTGGAGAGAACATCAAGGACATGGCTGAAAAAAAATAATGAAAAAATTATGAGTATGACTCTTGGTCACAAAGGAAGAAGTGGAACTGGGACTTGAACCTAGTGATCCCAGGTCTAGAATTTGAGTCTTCAAATCCAAGTCTCCCATAATTCAAGCTTCCCAGGGGTTGCTAGCAGTAAACAACCTGCCTGCCAATGCAGAAAATGTGAGACTTGTGCTTGATCCTTGGATCGGGAAGATCCCTTGGAGAAAGGCATGGCAACCTACTTTAGTATTCATGCCTGGAGAATCCCAAGAACAGAAGAGCCTGGCAGGTACACATCATAGGGTCACCAAGAGTCCGATATGACTGAAGTGATTTAGCACGCATGCATACTCCCACAACTAGTAATATTTTAAAGACTTTGATGAGTTCTTTTGAAATCGATTCACTTTTGTTTAAAATCTTCTCAAATTTATGTATCACCTTTTGTTACCCATAGAATACATAAGTATATGATTCTATGGGATACATATATGAGGATTTAACAAGAGATTTTGGAAGACAAGAGAGTTTTTATAAGTTACAGGGTTATAAATGTAATAATACTAGTAGTGGTGAGGAATTTTGGAGGGACATTTTGTCAGCATTAAAATGTGTATCTATATTAATAATGTGGACAGCTTTGGGATGGTATGTTTCCTGGAATGAACTGAGCAATAACTTATATTTGGTAAAAAGAAGAGGGAGGCCCAGGTGATGCAGTGGCTAAGATTCTACACTCCAAATGCAGTGGCCCAGGTTTGATCCCTGGTCAGGGAACTAGATTCCACATGCCACAACTAAGACCTCAAACAGCCAAATAAAATATATATTTTTAAAAGAACATTGTTTAAAAAAAAAGAAAGTCCCCATAAAAAAGAAAGTCCCCATGTCCCACTGTGAGAATTTAACAAGAGTTTTAATATATGGGGACTGATTATCACTGGAAAATACTCTAGATGTCAGGAATTAATTGAAAACTGGGAAGAAACTTTTGTTTTTGTCAGTAGTAAGCTCATTGGCAGCTAAGAAAGGCATTTCTGTAGAGTGGTAAGAAAGTTCCAGCTTATTATACTCATGCATTAAAAGAATGTACTCTTGCCAGATTTTCCTTTTTTGGTTTGCTTTTGGTTTTTGAGATTTTATGCATCTCAGTTTTTATGTAAAGTTGTCATTTTTAAATTTGGGCAAGTACTTAAAAATTAAATACCATAAAACAAAGAAAAGCATCTATGTGTTGAATTAAGACTCAAGACCTCTTGTTCGTAATATCTAGCCTGACAGTCAAACAGTGGTGAAAATAAAGGATGAGCAACAGTCTCATTATGGACCAGCTAAGACTGAATAGCAGAAATCTACAGCGTAGCTGAAAAGCTTGGTCATATTTAGCAATATTGGAGGAAATACTGGAGGAAAGGAAAGAGATAGCTCTAGTTAACATATAAGTCTTGTTCTGTGGGTTTGGCAACAAGAGAGGGAAAGGAATCTGTATACGGGGGGGGGGGGCATTCATGAAGAGTATGGTCACAAGTTGAGAGAATCTGGAGAGGCCCCCTTTGCTCCTTCCAGGATAGGTTTATAGAAAGAATAAATAGATCAATCACTAGAGCCACTAGGGCGAGACAAGTGACAACAATGGAGAATAACATTCAAGAAAGCATCATTCCCAGGGCCGTGCAGGTTTGGGCTGGGGGTCTGCACAATTCTGGGAGTGAATGCCTACTTATACTGTATGCCTTAGATGCATCTTTCATCAGTTCTGCTTCTTGTGCTGGCCTTACTTCAAAATCAAGTATGTGTTCTCTTCTTCTGTGATATGGCTATGTTTCAAGATTCAGAATACCAAATCTCAATTTAAAAAAGCAAAGATGGGCACAATAAAGGACAGAAAAGGTATGGACCTAACAGAAGCAGAAGATATTAAGAATACACAGAAGAACTATATAAAAAAGGTTTTAATGACATGATGGTGTGATCATTTATCTAGAAACAGACATCCTGGAATGTGAAGTCAAGTGGACCTTAGGAAGCATAACCGTGAACAAAGTTAGTGGAGATGATGGCATTCCAGCTGAGCTATTCCAAATCTTAAAACGTGATGCTGTTAAAGTACTGCACTCAATATGCCAGCAAATTTGGAAAACTCAGCAGTGGCCACAGGACTGGAAAAGGTCAGTTTTCATTCCAAAACCAAAGAAAGGCAATGCCAAAGAATGTTCAAACTGCCACACAATTGCACTCATTTCACATGCTAGCAAAGTAATGCTTAAAGTTCTCCAAGCTAGGCTTCAACTGTCCATGAACTGAGAACTTCCAGATGTACAAGTGGATTTAGAAAAGGCAGAGGAACCAGAGATCAAATTGCCAACATCTGTTATTAGGAGAAAAAGCAAGACAATTCCATAAAAACATTTAATTCTGCTTCATTGACTATACTAAAGCCTTTGATTGTGTGGATCACAACAAAATGTGGAATATTCTTCAAGAGATGGGATTCCTTGGGGTGGGAGGTGGGAGGGGGTTTCAGGAATGGAAACTCATGTACACCATGGCTGATTCATGTCAATGTATGGCAAAACCAATACAGTATTGTAAAGCAAAATAAAGTAAAAATAAAAATTAAAAAAAAAAAAAAAGAAATGGGATTCCANTTTGATATTAATTGCACAAAATTGTTGGAAGAAGATGTTGTGTTTCCATGAAGAATCCTGTATATTTAGGACATTAAAAGAACCAATAAAGGCATAGGTATTCAAACACAAAAGAAGTAAAACTTAGATTTGGCACATTTACTGAAAAAAAATCTAGGAACTTGAGTTCTGATATCTCTTGAGTGAGAGGCATAATCAAATGATTTTTGAGTATCTCTCACATCTGTGGTATTTCAGATTAGCCCTTGATCACCTGTTTTTCAAAGTTTTCGTAAATTTAAGTATACAAACCTGTATTAGGTTTTGAAATATGCTCCTGGGTATATAGTTGTTTGGTGATCTTCAGTGAAATTAGTACTCTTCATGTTTAAAAAGTAAGACTCATGCCTTAGCATGAATCTGGTTTTGTTGAGAAGACTCTGTTTATTGCATTTTACCGTCATTGTTTTTGAAGGTAGCTTAGTCTGGTGCTTGGCTTCCCAACCTGCCTGATTGATCACCACTGTCTCCAGAAGCTCTGTAAAGCCCCAAACCCATACTGTGAATCAGAACATCCAATGGGTGGGGCCTGGGAAGATGCGATTCTAAAAAGTTCCCACAGGTAATTCTGATTCAACTCAGCTTTGAGATGGTGGAAACATCTGATATTGTATAATGTAAATTATATATATCATATATATTGTTATAACATATATCTTATAATACTGTATAATGATAATATGATAAAGTGCTACTACCATCTGTGTCACAGACCATTTAATATTAGACTTTTATTCATTGTGTTGTTTCAGGAAATAAATGTGATAAATTAATATGAATATTTATAAGCCTAGTCAATGAAATTATTCATTTTTTTTAAAGTCAGAGTCTGGTGACCCCTGAAGCTATACTGGTTCCTTGTAAGGTTGCTGCTTGCCTATGTGCTGTTTTATATATATATATACACACACACACACACACACACACACACATTTACATATTATGTATACATTTATACATATATATATTTTTTAAGTCCATTCTTCTGTATTCACTGCCAGGCAGGTCCCAGGCATTAGGGCTTGATGAGCAGAATATGGGCTGATTTTTGTTCCTTCTTATGCCCTGCTCCTCTGGACCCACTTAACTAAATGTTAAGTATTTCTACAGATTGTTTCGCATGATTTTGACTTTACATAATATCACATTTGGGGCTTCCCAGGTGGCTTAGTGGTAAAGAATCTCGGTGCAATGCAGGAGATGTAAGTTCCATCCCTGGGTTGGGACGATCCCCTGGAGAAGGAAATGACAACCCACTCCAGTATTCTTGCCTGGGAAATCCCAAAGACAGAGGAGCCTGGCAAAAGAATCAGACACGACTTAGTGACTAAAATAACAACAGTAATGTCACATGACATTGTAATGTAGCATTGTTTCAGTTTGTATAAATCCATAGGCTTGGGCTTAGGTCTTTGTACCTTGGTTATCAGCTTTGTGAAATAAAATACCTTTTATTCATGTGAGGAATTGATGCTAACTAAAAAATCTCTGACTCTCTTCACCAAAATATTTGGAAATGGATATTAAAGATTTCCTTCTTGTGATTTAAGTATTAGAAGAATAAAAATAAGCAGTTAATCTCTGTGGAAACTTGTAAGCATACAATTAGATACAGAAAATTTGATTATAAGATTCTGCCCAACTCTAACTTTTTACTTTCAGAAATCCTGCTTTAAAGCCATTCGTCCTTTATATTTGGTTCAATAGGGGACAGCTGATGTCTGATGCTTTGGGTGAGTGGCTTTTTAAAAAGTAGTCCCGACTTTCTTCTGGCACCTTCAGCATCAGTGTGTGCCGTTATCCCAGATTTTCCTTCATCTTGAAGGTCTGCCATTTGGTCAGTGTGATGAACTCTAAGTTCTGGAGGGCAGTGACTGGGGTTGTCTTTATCTTCATAGCACCTGACCAATAAATGTTTCTTGAGTGGAACTGAACAGTGTCTTTTTATTTAGGAGATATTTTCAAATTGTCCTCCTTAGGGGAAACTGAGTAATAACGGGTTTATCAGAGTTCTTGTGAAGGCACATCTGATGCTTCCACTAATTAGCTCTGTTTCACAAGCCCACTCTCTTGGCATGCTTATTTCTATACGTCAGGATGCCTTCTAGATGTAAGCGCAGCAGAAAGAAGGGACGGTGGCCCCCAAAACAATATGTCTTTTGGCACTAGTAGGTGCAACCTGTAACCAGCACCCTGAAACATTAAGTTATACCATATATTTNGAGATGGTGGAAACATCTGATATTGTATAATGTAAATTATATATATCATATATATTGTTATAACATATATCTTATAATACTGTATAATGATAATATGATAAAGTGCTACTACCATCTGTGTCACAGACCATTTAATATTAGACTTTTATTCATTGTGTTGTTTCAGGAAATAAATGTGATAAATTAATATGAATATTTATAAGCCTAGTCAATGAAATTATTCATTTTTTTTAAAGTCAGAGTCTGGTGACCCCTGAAGCTATACTGGTTCCTTGTAAGGTTGCTGCTTGCCTATGTGCTGTTTTATATATATATATACACACACACACACACACACACACACACATTTACATATTATGTATACATTTATACATATATATATTTTTTAAGTCCATTCTTCTGTATTCACTGCCAGGCAGGTCCCAGGCATTAGGGCTTGATGAGCAGAATATGGGCTGATTTTTGTTCCTTCTTATGCCCTGCTCCTCTGGACCCACTTAACTAAATGTTAAGTATTTCTACAGATTGTTTCGCATGATTTTGACTTTACATAATATCACATTTGGGGCTTCCCAGGTGGCTTAGTGGTAAAGAATCTCGGTGCAATGCAGGAGATGTAAGTTCCATCCCTGGGTTGGGACGATCCCCTGGAGAAGGAAATGACAACCCACTCCAGTATTCTTGCCTGGGAAATCCCAAAGACAGAGGAGCCTGGCAAAAGAATCAGACACGACTTAGTGACTAAAATAACAACAGTAATGTCACATGACATTGTAATGTAGCATTGTTTCAGTTTGTATAAATCCATAGGCTTGGGCTTAGGTCTTTGTACCTTGGTTATCAGCTTTGTGAAATAAAATACCTTTTATTCATGTGAGGAATTGATGCTAACTAAAAAATCTCTGACTCTCTTCACCAAAATATTTGGAAATGGATATTAAAGATTTCCTTCTTGTGATTTAAGTATTAGAAGAATAAAAATAAGCAGTTAATCTCTGTGGAAACTTGTAAGCATACAATTAGATACAGAAAATTTGATTATAAGATTCTGCCCAACTCTAACTTTTTACTTTCAGAAATCCTGCTTTAAAGCCATTCGTCCTTTATATTTGGTTCAATAGGGGACAGCTGATGTCTGATGCTTTGGGTGAGTGGCTTTTTAAAAAGTAGTCCCGACTTTCTTCTGGCACCTTCAGCATCAGTGTGTGCCGTTATCCCAGATTTTCCTTCATCTTGAAGGTCTGCCATTTGGTCAGTGTGATGAACTCTAAGTTCTGGAGGGCAGTGACTGGGGTTGTCTTTATCTTCATAGCACCTGACCAATAAATGTTTCTTGAGTTGAACTGAATAGTGTCTTTTTATTTAGGAGATATTTTCAAATTGTCCTCCTTAGGGGAAACTGAGTAATAAAGGGTTTATCAGAGTTCTTGTGAAGGCACATCTGATGCTTCCACTAATTAGCTCTGTTTCACAAGCCCACTCTCTTGGCATGCTTATTTCTATACGTCAGGATGCCTTCTAGATGTAAGCGCAGCAGAAAGAAGGGACGGTGGCCCCCAAAACAATATGTCTTTTGGCACTAGTAGGTGCAACCTGTAACCAGCACCCTGAAACATTAAGTTATACCATATATTTTAGGGGAGAAAAAGTTTTGCTGAAGGATTAATTAAACATATCAAAGGATGTAATTAAAACAGGATTTGAACTCTAAAGTATCTCACACTGTACTTACGAACTTTTCATAAGTTGAACCCTTTTATCTTAGGGTACTGGAACAGACTAGAAAGTCATATTAAAGATCACAACTTGGAAATAAGCAAGACATTTCACATTTATAAGAAACTAGATTTTTATTTTTCAGGTGCAAGGGGAAATTAACTGCAGATGTAGCAGAGATTTTAGTCATGTTAAGGCAATGGGGTTAAGGGACAGGGGAGAGGGACTTGTTAAGGGAGATATTTCCTAGAGAGTTTTGGAGTTACTGCTACGATTGTCCTGAATTATGAAGTCAAATCCCTGCATATTAGAGTAACCAGTTGTTTTGAAATTTTAAGGAGATGTCTGACTCTTTGCAACCCCATGGACTGTCCGTGGGATTTTCTGTCCATGGGATTTTCCAGGCAAGACTACTGGAGTGGGTTGCCATGCCCTCCTCCAGGTAAGGAGATAATACACAATACCTATTTGGACTTGCTCTTAGCACAAACAACTCAATAAATGGCAGCTACCTTACTAATCATTACTGTTTATTACTATTGATTTGACACACACAGGGACCCTTTGTTCTGCCTCCCCCATGGCCTCTAGGAACTCATTCTCTGCCACGCTCCACGTTCCCAGCCACACTGACTTTCTCACTCTTTCTCGGTGGTATCAGGCTCCCTGCTGGCTCAGAGCCTTTGCGTGTGCCACTCCCTCTGCCTGGAACAGGCTTGTCCCCAAATGTCCACACGACTTCCTTCCCCATCAGTCTTTCTTCAAACCTTGCCTTTGGAGGGAGACCAGCCCTAACCCCCTGGAGCCCTCTCGTCTTCCCCAGAACTCCACATGCCCCACTCCCTGCTTGCAGTTTTCTCCAGAGCACTTTGCATCTTCTAATAGAGTAATTTATACTTTTCTTTGTTGTCTGTCTTCCTGCCATGAGAATGCAAGGTCCATGAGAAGCCTGGTGCCGTAAATAGTGGCCAGCACATGGTGGCGCTCAGTAGGAAATGGGTGCCCCGTGAGGATAGGGTGAGAAGGCGGCGAGGAGCCGATTCCTGCCCTGTGATTGAAGACTCGGAGCTGACTCTAACTGAGAATCACAACCTGAACAAGACAAAATACTGAAGTCGTATGTCTAGTCCAACTGCTATTTGTAAACAGAAAGTCTGAAAATACAGGTTTAAAATAGAGGAACTCACACAGAAGCAGAAGATATTAAGAAGAGGTGGCAAGAATACACAGAACTAGACAAAAAACATCTTCATGACCCAGATAACCATGACGGTGTGATCACTCACCTAGAGCCAGACATCCTGGAATGTGAAGTCAAGTGGGCCTTGGAAAGCATCACTACAAACAAAGCTAGTGGAGGTGATGGAATTCCAGTTAAGCTATTTCAAATCCTAAAGGATGATGCTGTGAATGTGCCGCACTCAAAATACCAGCGAATTTGGAAAACTCAGCAGTGGCCACAGGACTGGAAAAGGTCACTTTTCACTCCAATCCCAAAGAAAGGCAATGCCAAAGAATGTTCAAACTACCAAGAAATTGCACTCAACTTGCTAGCAAAGTATGCTCAAAATTCTCCAAGCCAGTCTTCAACAGTATGTGAACCATGAACTTCCAGAAGTTCAAGCTGGATTCAGAAAAGGCAGAGGAACCAGAGATCAAATTGCCAACATCTGCTGGATCATCAAAAAAGCGAGAGAGCTCCAGAAAAACACCTACTTTGTTTATTGACTATGCCAAAGACTTTGACTATGTGGATCCCAACAAACTATGAAAATTCTTCAAGAGATGGGAATGCCAGACCACCTGACCTGCCTCTTGAGAAATCTGTATACAGGTCAAGGAGGAACATTTAGTACTGGACACGGAACAACAGGTTGGTTCCTAATTGGAAAAGGGGTACATCAAGGCTGTCAATTGTTACCCTGCTATTTAACTTATATGCAGAGTACATCATGCAAAATGCCAGACTGGATGAAGCACAAGCTTGAATCAAGATTGCCAGGAGAAATATCAATAACCTCAGATATGCAGATGACACTACCATTATGGCAGAAAGCAAAGAAGAACTAAAGGGACTCTTGATGAAAGTGAAAGAGAGTGAAAAAGTTGGCTTAAAGCTCAACATTTAGAAAACTAAGATCATGGCATCTGGTCCCATCACTTCATGGGAAATAGATGGGGAAGCAGTGGAAACAGTGACAGACTTTATTTTGGGGGGGCTCCAAAATCACTGCAGATGGTGACTGCAGCCATGAAATTAAAAGACACTTGCTCCTTGGAAGAAAAGCTATGACCAACCTAGACAGCATATTAAAAAGCAAAGACATCATTTTGCCAACAAAGGTCCACCTAGTCAAAGCTATGGTTTTTCCAGTAGTCATGTATGGATGTGAGAATTGAAGTATAAAGAAAGCTGAATGCTGAAGAATAGGTGCTTTTGAAATATGGTGTTGGAGAAGACTCTTGCGAGTCCCTTGGACAGCAAGGAGATCCAATCAGTCCTGAGTATTCATTGGAAAGACTGATGCTGAAGCTGAAACTCCAGCACTTTGGCCACCCAATGAGAAGAACTGACTCTTTGGGAAAGACCCTGATCCTAGGAAAGACTGAAGGCAGGAGGAGAAGGGGATAACAGAGGATGAGATGGTTGGATGGTATCATTGACTTGATGGACATCAATTTGAGTAAGTTCCGGGAGTTGGTGATGGACAGAGAAGCCTGGCGTGCTGCAGTCCATGGGGTTGCAAAGAGTTGGACACAACTGAGCGACTGGACTGAACAGAACTTCTGGTATATTCAAAGGCATTGAAGATGAAAGGAAAACTATTGCCAGACTTTCAGTTCTGGAGTAAGAAAGACTAAGGAGTAATTTTGCCTTTTTGCAACTGAAGAGTCATATTGATATCATCTTTCAGATGTTCATTCTCTGCTTTGTATATAAAATTTTAAAAAATAGTTTTTCACCGTAGGGGGTTCAGGAATAGAAGAAACTTAATTGATGAGGGGGGAAAACCACATGGTGATTTTTAACCCAATGTAGAAATAAATTCAAACTGAGTCCTAGGCTTGGGATGGGGGTGGGGATGGGAGAAAAAGAGGAAGAAAGTCTGAGATTCATGAAAGCAGGAATGAAACAAAGCCTTTTTATTCACCACCAGCACCAAGTGCAGTGCCAAGCTGATAACTATTTCCAGATAACTGTTTCCTGAGTCAGTGCATGCATGCTGTGGCTGAGGTCTGAGAGAATGAGGTGAAGGGTAATAGCCATTTAAGCGTTTTCAGAGGAAATTGCACACATGACTGTTGTGATGTCTTTAGAGATACCTTACATATGTTCAAGAAAATAACTGAATTCAACCCTGTAAAGGGCTGGGAATCTGAGATCCCTTTCCAAACAACACTGGCAAAGCTGCCATGCTAGGTGCTGGCAGTCTTGAGAGCAGGGGAGCAGGTGGTATACCAGTTTGGGTGAGGTGAGTCAGTGGTCCCCTGAGGTCTACAGGTGCGTATACCTTGAGGACAGCAGAGCCCTGCTTTACCTTGCAGATCATTTGGGGACAGTTTAGGTATTTATGACATTGGCACTGTGTCAAGCTATAGAGTCCTATATGCCTTGACTGTTTAATACCACTTCTGTTTAATCTGCTTATCTAGCTTTCACGAACTGTCTCCAGGGAAGATGTAATTCCCCATATTTGCAGAAATGTCTTTGTCTTATATATGCTTGTATATGGTCATTTTAATTTTATATGGCTCCATTTCATAACTGAGAGTGTTTCATGGATAGACCTAAAGGTTGTGTGTAAATGATTTTTATGGAGCACTCTATTCTTGAAAGAAGGAAAAGGAAAAAACAACACTTTTATTTCAGATGAACATTAAGACCAGTGAATGTTAAAGGTTATGAATTATGACGTCCAGTTCAGTTTCGAGTGCCAGTATATAAAACTTCCTACAGGGAAAATGTTAAACATTCCTGTGGGTCTCACTTAAATTTTAAGTGGCTGAGTAAGTTTAATGCAGCTTTCTTCTTGCTTTTCACAAAAGCAGGTTCACTTCAGATTGAAGTGTGGTTGATTTCAGTCCCAAGGAGGAAACTATTGAGACATAATAGCTCATGGGCCCACTGGAACATGAAATCTGTTTGTTGAATTGCTCCTGCTCTGAGTTTAGAGTGGAGGCTGCTTACTGTGAGAATTATGTGGACCACGATTTGCCTTTTTTTCCACTTGCCCTTAGAAAGCCACTGCTTTGCCAAGAGTCTAGAATAGAAGGTAACTCAACAAAGAAATGGCCCTGTACCTGCTGTCAGTGCTAGCTCAGAAGGGTCAGAAAATCTTTGAGATCCTCTTGCCTTTTGGGTAGGAAATTCCTTTTTCTTCCCCCCAACCCGTCTTTCTTCTTTTCCTTTTTCATCCTCTTTGCTACAGTTACTGTGCTATGTTATTAAGATCTTGACAGACACACTGCTTTTCCCGTGAGGTATTAAAGTATATTAAAGACTTCCTGGCATTTCTCCCCTAAAGATTTAATTTGCATCTATTAACATTTCTTACATGGCCACGATGGCTTGAGCACACCTAAAAATACTAATGGTAATATCTTAATATCATCTAATACTCAAGTCATATTTCCCCTGTTTACCTAAACATGCCTTTGGGCTATTATTGGTTTGTTCAAACAAGGATCCAAACAAGGTTCACACTTTGCAGTCAGTTATTACATCTGTTAAGTCACTTTTAGTCTACGGCTGATCCCCACCTGCATACATTTTATTTTCCTGAAAGGAAGTCAGATTCAGTTACCTGGTGACGTGGCTCACATTTTAAGTTGACTTACTGCTTCTGAGTGGTGTGTCCTTTACTTGCACCGGTACCTAAAGTATAAAGCTGAATTAGACCTACAACTGTGATTAGACTCAGGCTAAATGTTTTGATAAAGGTACCTCAGAGTGCCATGTACTGCTAATTGTATCACGTGCTACGTGCTATGTCGCTTCAGTCGTGTCCGGCTCTGTGTGATCCCATAGATGGCAGCCCACCAGGCTCCCATGTCCCTGGGATTCTCCAGGCAAGAACACTGGAGTGGGTTGCTATTTCCTTCTCCAATGCATGAAAGTGAAAAGTGAAAGTGAAGTCGCTCAGTCGTGTCCGACTCTTAGCGACCCCATGGACTGCAGCCTACCGGGCTCTTCCAGGCAAGAGTACTGGAGTGGGGTGCCATTGCCTTCTCCGAATTGTATCACAACAAGATGCATTTACTGTTATTTTATTGCCCCATGTTTGAATGATGCCAAGAATGATCAGTGACTTCCAGAAATGACAACTTGATCCCTTCGTTATAAAGTTGCCTTTTCCCATATGACCTGGAAGTAGTCTGTGGGATCGTAATTTCTTGCTCACTCACAGGACTCTTCCCCATCAATATTTCAGTTAGTGGTTTAAGCGTCTGTTAATCATTGTTACCCAATCAGATTTTTTTTTGATGTAAACAACATTTTAAAACCTTACCTTTGTATTTTTTTTAAGCAATTTTTTTTGGCCTTTAACTTAATTTAGTCCTGACAATTCTGAGAGCTACTAAAGGAACTGAGATTCAGAGAGACTGGATCATTTACCCCAGACACATTCACTTTCTGTGCCTAAAGTGGAGTCGGGGAGCACATCCTACAGTTTTAAGTGCCTTAGGATGGTCTCCTGACTCATCTTCAAGAGATATTCTTCCAGATGGGATCAAGTTCAAGAAAGGAAGCCTTGGAGGAACCCAGTTTCAGGGGGGTTTTATGCAATAACATTTTAAATTAATAGCCTTTGGCTTTCTCTTAGAGGTGATTACATTTGCCACAGAAATATTAAGACCTTTAAGTGAAAAGCATCAGTCACTCTGTTGGGTTCAGCTCTTTGCAACCCCATGAACTGTAGCCCCACCAGGCTCCTCTGTCCATGGAATCTTCCAGGCAAGAATACCAGAGTGAGTTGCCATTCCCTTCTCCGGAGGATCTTCCCCACCCAGGGATCAAAGTCAGGTCTCCTGCATTGCAGGCAGATTCTTTGCCATCTGAACCACCAAAAACTTCCAATTAGTAGCCAACCGTGGGCTTTTATCCACTGTGATACATTCAGCAGTGCAAAATACAGAATGTGCAATGGCTGTACAATTTTTATGACCATGCAATGTGACATGAATTTTATAAAGTTTACTTTTTCCTCACAAGTGTTACGTTTCATGCCTCATTAGATGTATGATAAAATGCCATCTCTTTCCCAGTGGAGATTTGCTGTTCTTTGGTGGGTAAACATTGATTGCGTTTTCCTTGTATGTGGTACATACATGTGTGTTCCCACAAACCTTCTCATCCTATTTCTTTGTATATTTTCCATTGTATGTTCAAATAATTCCTAAATTGACATTCTGTCCATGTGTCAGAAATAGCACTCTGGCTTAAATAATAGATCCTGAAATTTATTATTTTCTGTCCTAGATGTATAAGTGAATTCTAGAGTAAATCTGTGTCAGAAATAGATGTGTTCCAATTTTAGAAATAGATATTAAAGTAAAACCGTACAAAGCTTACATGTTAAAGATTTTTCATTTAAAGAAAAATTCATGGCAAGATCCCTGTTAATAATGAAGGCCGTTTAAGTCTCTTAGGCTTCCCTGGTGGCTCAGATGGTAAAGAATCTGCCTGCAATTCAGGAGACCCAGGTTCAGTCCCTGGGTCGGGAAGAGTCACTGGAGAAGGGAATGGGAACCCATTCCAGTATTCTTACCTGGAGAATTCCATGGACAGAGGAACCTGGCATGCTATAGTTCATGGGGTTGCAAAGAGTCAGACGTGACTGAGCAACTAATACTTCACTTCCTTCCCAAGTCTCTTGCTACTCAGAGTACATCTTAAAAGGACCAGCAGAATGAGATTTTTGGACATTCAGAAATTTCAGGCTCTGGGTGTTAGTAAGATTTCCAGGTGGTTGCTGTGCCCACTGAAGTTTGAGAAGCAGCGCTTTACTCTGCTGAAACCTTCATCTGCAGAGCAGCTTTGGGAGCTACGCTGATGCAATCGAGTAGAGCAACCTTTGCTGAAAGTGAAGTAGTTGCCTCTCAGACTATTCCTGTGATAGACCAGCAGAAAGCACTGACTTACATGATCTAAAAGAGAGAGTGGTGGAATTTCTCGTAAGTTTTATGAGAAACCCTGACTTAAAAATGGCTCTCTTCCTCATGTTAATTTCGAGACTGAAAGAGAAGGACTATAAATAAATAATTGTAATGTGGGTTTTAATGCCAGTTGTGCTGCTTA
>SJYW01054931.1:1490267-1501140 GCA_006410735.1 Raphicerus campestris | reverse complement strand
GAAGAACTGTACAAAAAAGATCTTCACGACCCAGATAATCATGATGATGTGATCACTCATCTAGAGCCAGACATCTTGGAATGTGAAGTCAAGTGGGCCTTAGAAAGCATCACTACAAACAAAGCTAGTGGAGGTGATGGAATTCCAGTTAAGCTATTTCAAATCCTAAAGGATGATGCTGTGAATGTGCCGCACTCAAAATACCAGCGAATTTGGAAAACTCAGCAGTGGCCACAGGACTGGAAAAGGTCACTTTTCACTCCAATCCCAAAGAAAGGCAATGCCAAAGAATGTTCAAACTACCAAGAAATTGCACTCAACTTGCTAGCAAAGTATGCTCAAAATTCTCCAAGCCAGTCTTCAACAGTATGTGAACCATGAACTTCCAGAAGTTCAAGCTGGATTCAGAAAAGGCAGAGGAACCAGAGATCAAATTGCCAACATCTGCTGGATCATCAAAAAAGCGAGAGAGCTCCAGAAAAACACCTACTTTGTTTATTGACTATGCCAAAGACTTTGACTATGTGGATCCCAACAAACTATGAAAATTCTTCAAGAGATGGGAATGCCAGACCACCTGACCTGCCTCTTGAGAAATCTGTATACAGGTCAAGGAGGAACATTTAGTACTGGACACGGAACAACAGGTTGGTTCCTAATTGGAAAAGGGGTACATCAAGGCTGTCAATTGTTACCCTGCTATTTAACTTATATGCAGAGTACATCATGCAAAATGCCAGACTGGATGAAGCACAAGCTTGAATCAAGATTGCCAGGAGAAATATCAATAACCTCAGATATGCAGATGACACTACCATTATGGCAGAAAGCAAAGAAGAACTAAAGGGACTCTTGATGAAAGTGAAAGAGAGTGAAAAAGTTGGCTTAAAGCTCAACATTTAGAAAACTAAGATCATGGCATCTGGTCCCATCACTTCATGGGAAATAGATGGGGAAGCAGTGGAAACAGTGACAGACTTTATTTTGGGGGGGCTCCAAAATCACTGCAGATGGTGACTGCAGCCATGAAATTAAAAGACACTTGCTCCTTGGAAGAAAAGCTATGACCAACCTAGACAGCATATTAAAAAGCAAAGACATCATTTTGCCAACAAAGGTCCACCTAGTCAAAGCTATGGTTTTTCCAGTAGTCATGTATGGATGTGAGAATTGAAGTATAAAGAAAGCTGAATGCTGAAGAATAGGTGCTTTTGAAATATGGTGTTGGAGAAGACTCTTGCGAGTCCCTTGGACAGCAAGGAGATCCAATCAGTCCTGAGTATTCATTGGAAAGACTGATGCTGAAGCTGAAACTCCAGCACTTTGGCCACCCAATGAGAAGAACTGACTCTTTGGGAAAGACCCTGATCCTAGGAAAGACTGAAGGCAGGAGGAGAAGGGGATAACAGAGGATGAGATGGTTGGATGGTATCATTGACTTGATGGACATCAATTTGAGTAAGTTCCGGGAGTTGGTGATGGACAGAGAAGCCTGGCGTGCTGCAGTCCATGGGGTTGCAAAGAGTTGGACACAACTGAGCGACTGGACTGAACAGAACTTCTGGTATATTCAAAGGCATTGAAGATGAAAGGAAAACTATTGCCAGACTTTCAGTTCTGGAGTAAGAAAGACTAAGGAGTAATTTTGCCTTTTTGCAACTGAAGAGTCATATTGATATCATCTTTCAGATGTTCATTCTCTGCTTTGTATATAAAATTTTAAAAAATAGTTTTTCACCGTAGGGGGTTCAGGAATAGAAGAAACTTAATTGATGAGGGGGGAAAACCACATGGTGATTTTTAACCCAATGTAGAAATAAATTCAAACTGAGTCCTAGGCTTGGGATGGGGGTGGGGATGGGAGAAAAAGAGGAAGAAAGTCTGAGATTCATGAAAGCAGGAATGAAACAAAGCCTTTTTATTCACCACCAGCACCAAGTGCAGTGCCAAGCTGATAACTATTTCCAGATAACTGTTTCCTGAGTCAGTGCATGCATGCTGTGGCTGAGGTCTGAGAGAATGAGGTGAAGGGTAATAGCCATTTAAGCGTTTTCAGAGGAAATTGCACACATGACTGTTGTGATGTCTTTAGAGATACCTTACATATGTTCAAGAAAATAACTGAATTCAACCCTGTAAAGGGCTGGGAATCTGAGATCCCTTTCCAAACAACACTGGCAAAGCTGCCATGCTAGGTGCTGGCAGTCTTGAGAGCAGGGGAGCAGGTGGTATACCAGTTTGGGTGAGGTGAGTCAGTGGTCCCCTGAGGTCTACAGGTGCGTATACCTTGAGGACAGCAGAGCCCTGCTTTACCTTGCAGATCATTTGGGGACAGTTTAGGTATTTATGACATTGGCACTGTGTCAAGCTATAGAGTCCTATATGCCTTGACTGTTTAATACCACTTCTGTTTAATCTGCTTATCTAGCTTTCACGAACTGTCTCCAGGGAAGATGTAATTCCCCATATTTGCAGAAATGTCTTTGTCTTATATATGCTTGTATATGGTCATTTTAATTTTATATGGCTCCATTTCATAACTGAGAGTGTTTCATGGATAGACCTAAAGGTTGTGTGTAAATGATTTTTATGGAGCACTCTATTCTTGAAAGAAGGAAAAGGAAAAAACAACACTTTTATTTCAGATGAACATTAAGACCAGTGAATGTTAAAGGTTATGAATTATGACGTCCAGTTCAGTTTCGAGTGCCAGTATATAAAACTTCCTACAGGGAAAATGTTAAACATGCCTGTGGGTCTCACTTAAATTTTAAGTGGCTGAGTAAGTTTAATGCAGCTTTCTTCTTGCTTTTCACAAAAGCAGGTTCACTTCAGATTGAAGTGTGGTTGATTTCAGTCCCAAGGAGGAAACTATTGAGACATAATAGCTCATGGGCCCACTGGAACATGAAATCTGTTGGTTGAATTGCTCCTGCTCTGAGTTTAGAGTGGAGGCTGCTTACTGTGAGAATTATGTGGACCACGATTTGCCTTTTTTTCCACTTGCCCTTAGAAAGCCACTGCTTTGCCAAGAGTCTAGAATTGAAGGTAACTCAACAAAGAAATGGCCCTGTACCTGCTGTCAGTGCTAGCTCAGAAGGGTCAGAAAATCTTTGAGATCCTCTTGCCTTTTGGGTAGGAAATTCCTTTTTCTTCCCCCCAACCCGTCTTTCTTCTTTTCCTTTTTCATCCTCTTTGCTACAGTTACTGTGCTATGTTATTAAGATCTTGACAGACACACTGCTTTTCCCGTGAGGTATTAAAGTATATTAAAGACTTCCTGGCATTTCTCCCCTAAAGATTTAATTTGCATCTATTAACATTTCTTACATGGCCACGATGGCTTGAGCACACCTAAAAATACTAATGGTAATATCTTAATATCATCTAATACTCAAGTCATATTTCCCCTGTTTACCTAAACATGCCTTTGGGCTATTATTGGTTTGTTCAAACAAGGATCCAAACAAGGTTCACACTTTGCAGTCAGTTATTACATCTGTTAAGTCACTTTTAGTCTACGGCTGATCCCCACCTGCATACATTTTATTTTCCTGAAAGGAAGTCAGATTCAGTTACCTGGTGACGTGGCTCACATTTTAAGTTGACTTACTGCTTCTGAGTGGTGTGTCCTTTACTTGCACCGGTACCTAAAGTATAAAGCTGAATTAGACCTACAACTGTGATTAGACTCAGGCTAAATGTTTTGATAAAGGTACCTCAGAGTGCCATGTACTGCTAATTGTATCACGTGCTACGTGCTATGTCGCTTCAGTCGTGTCCGGCTCTGTGTGATCCCATAGATGGCAGCCCACCAGGCTCCCATGTCCCTGGGATTCTCCAGGCAAGAACACTGGAGTGGGTTGCTATTTCCTTCTCCAATGCATGAAAGTGAAAAGTGAAAGTGAAGTCACTCAGTCGTGTCCGACTCTTAGTGACCCCATGGACTGCAGCCTACCGGGCTCCTCCATCCTTGGGAGTTTCCAGGCAAGAGTACTGGAGTGGGGTGCCATTGCCTTCTCCGAATTGTATCACAACAAGATGCATTTACTGTTATTTTATTGCCCCATGTTTGAATGATGCCAAGAATGATCAGTGACTTCCAGAAATGACAACTTGATCCCTTCGTTATAAAGTTGCCTTTTCCCATATGACCTGGAAGTAGTCTGTGGGATCGTAATTTCTTGCTCACTCACAGGACTCTTCCCCATCAATATTTCAGTTAGTGGTTTAAGCGTCTGTTAATCATTGTTACCCAATCAGATTTTTTTTGATGTAAACAACATTTTAAAACCTTACCTTTGTATTTTTTTTAAGCAATTTTTTTGGCCTCTAACTTAATTTAGTCCTGACAATTCTGAGAGCTATTAAAGGAACTGAGATTCAGAGAGACTGGATCATTTACCCCAGACACATTCACTTTCTGTGCCTAAAGTGGAGTCGGGGAGCACATCCTACAGTTTTAAGTGCCTTAGGATGGTCTCCTGACTCATCTTCAAGAGGTGTTCTTCCAGATGGGATCAAGTTCAAGAAAGGAAGCCTTGGAGGAACGCAGTTTCAGGGGGGTTTTATGCAATAACATTTTAAATTAATAGCCTTTGGCTTTCTCTTAGAGGTGATTACATTTGCCACAGAAATATTAAGACCTTTAAGTGAAAAGCATCAGTCACTCTGTTGGGTTCAGTTCTTTGCAACCCCATGAACTGTAGCCCCACCAAGCTCCTCTGTCCATGGAATCTTCCAGGCAAGAATACCAGAGTGAGTTGCCATTCCCTTCTCCGGAGGATCTTCCCCACCCAGGGATCAAAGTCAGGTCTCCTGCATTGCAGGCAGATTCTTTGCCATCTGAACCACCAAAAACTTCCAATTAGTAGCCAACCGTGGGCTTTTATCCACTGTGATACATTCAGCAGTGCAGAATACAGAATGTGCAATGGCTGTACAATTTTTATGACCATGCAATGTGACATGAATTTTATAAAGTTTACTTTTTCCTCACAAGTGTTACGTTTCATGCCTCATTAGATGTATGATAAAATGCCATCTCTTTCCCAGTGGAGATTTGCTGTTCTTTGGTGGGTAAACATTGATTGCGTTTTCCTTGTATGTGGTACATACATGTGTGTTCCCACAAACCTTCTCATCCTATTTCTTTGTATATTTTCCATTGTATGTTCAAATAATTCCTAAATTGACATTCTGTCCATGTGTCAGAAATAGCACTCTGGCTTAAATAATAGATCCTGAAATTTATTATTTTCTGTCCTAGATGTATAAGTGAATTCTAGAGTAAATCTGTGTCAGAAATAGATGTGTTCCAATTTTAGAAATAGATATTAAAGTAAAACCGTACAAAGCTTACATGTTAAAGATTTTTCATTTAAAGAAAAATTCATGGCAAGATCCCTGTTAATAATGAAGGCCGTTTAAGTCTCTTAGGCTTCCCTGGTGGCTCAGATGGTAAAGAATCTGCCTGCAATTCAGGAGACCCAGGTTCAGTCCCTGGGTCGGGAAGAGTCACTGGAGAAGGGAATGGGAACCCATTCCAGTATTCTTACCTGGAGAATTCCATGGACAGAGGAACCTGGCATGCTATAGTTCATGGGGTTGCAAAGAGTCAGACGTGACTGAGCAACTAATACTTCACTTCCTNCACTGGAGAAGGGAATGGGAACCCATTCCAGTATTCTTACCTGGAGAATTCCATGGACAGAGGAACCTGGCATGCTATAGTTCATGGGGTTGCAAAGAGTCAGACGTGACTGAGCAACTAATACTTCACTTCCTTCCCAAGTCTCTTGCTACTCAGAGTACATCTTAAAAGGACCAGCAGAATGAGATTTTTGGACATTCAGAAATTTCAGGCCCTGGGTGTTAGTAAGATTTCCAGGTGGTTGCTGTGCCCACTGAAGTTTGAGAAGCAGCACTTTACTCTGCTGAAACCTTCATCTGCAGAGCAGCTTTGGGAGCTACGCTGATGCAATCGAGTAGAGCAACCTTTGCTGAAAGTGAAGTAGTTGCCTCTCAGACTATTCCTGTGATAGACCAGCAGAAAGCACTGACTTACATGATCTAAAAGAGAGAGTGGTGGAATTTCTCGTAAGTTTTATGAGAAACCCTGACTTAAAAATGGCTCTCTTCCTCNAGTGAAGTAGTTGCCTCTCAGACTATTCCTGTGATAGACCAGCAGAAAGCACTGACTTACATGATCTAAAAGAGAGAGTGGTGGAATTTCTCGTAAGTTTTATGAGAAACCCTGACTTAAATATGGCTCTCTTCCTCATGTTAATTTCGAGACTGAAAGAGAAGGACTATAAATAAATAATTGTAATGTGGGTTTTAATGCCAGTTGTGCTGCTTATTAGCAGTAGTAGTGTGATCCTGGGCATGTCTTAAATCTGTTTCCTCACACCCAAAATGTGCAGCTTTAGCAATTGCAGCCTAAATGCTTGAGGTTCATGGTCTCTGGAGACAGACAGGTGAGGTTCACATGCCAGCTCCTCCATGGGGCTGACAACTCAGCTTCTCAGAGCCTCCACTTCTTCACACATAAAACAGGGATAATAGGAAGGATGTGATGAAGAAAGGGATGCTGTGTGCTTTCTTGGGTTGTGCTGGAATTGTCCTGTCTTAAAAAATACTTGGATGTTTGAGATTTTACTATTTACACATAGCTGTATGCCTGTGTGTATGAAATGTTTTATAATTTTTAAAAGGGGAATTAATAACATATTAACCAAATAATGACGATCCTAAAGATTAAATAAAATTAATATATGGGCCCTTAGAACACTCAGTATGTCACTTTTTACAATAGATGGTTGATAAATGCTACCTATTAGTAAGAGCCTTTCACAATTAATTTTATGGTTTGTTTTTTTTTTCCTGTTCTAGTAACTTTTTGGTTTTTAATAATTTAAATCTGTCAAAGTGAAAATATCTGTGTGTATGAGGGAGCAAGAGAGAAACATTTACCATTTTACATTAAAAAAATTATTGAAGTACAGATGATTTATAATATTGTGTTAATTTCTGCTGTACAGCAAAGTGACTCAGTTTTATATATATATATATATGTGTATGTATGTATATACACACACATTCTTTTCCATATTCTTTTCCATTATGGTTTATCACAGGTTATTAAATATAGTTCCCTGTGCTATACAGTAGGACCTTGTTTATCCACAGTTTTAACTTCTAAAACTCAGGTGAACTTTGTACTTCGTAATATTGGAATTTTGGGACATTGAGAGAAAAGTCAATATCTGGTTGCAATTTATGTGAATATCAGTAGTATGCATATTTAACATGTAACCAAGTTTAGAAAACGTAGTACGTTGAGATGGGAAGGATTGCTCTTATTTATCCTCAGCTTGAGCAACTACAGCATGGCCATGACATCAACATCCTGACATTATTAGTAAAGGTCAGCAGCCACTTTTCTCTGACTTCCTTATCCTGAGCCTCTATTCAACAGGGATAAAACAGTCATCTTAGGTTTATTTTGCTTTACAAACAAGGGTTTTATTTTTTATATTTGCATCTGTGAAACTAGACACTTCTCTCATACAATGTGTCCAATTTGTTACCAATTTCTCTTGTAACTTAAGCACTTGTAATTTAATAACAACTTTGGGAAGTCTGACTTTAGAATATCAGTCAGATGTTACAATTTCAGCTTCTGGTTTTAGACCTCTAAAGTTTCAGATCCAACTCTCTACAACTGATCTTTGCTCCCAGAAGCAGTTTTGGGGTCTCTGTGTGCCTAGGAGTCGACCCATGTGTCCCACAGAACACCACTCCCAGGAGACACCCAATGAGCAAGGAGTTCCTTGGGAGTATTACAGCCTGCGTTCTGTTAGAGCAAGGGCTTTGAGATTGCCCTGAGGTGAAGTAAAGGATTCTGGGAGTTTATTTGCCTTGTAACTCTTTTTTGGTGACATGGGTGTGATCTCCGTAAACCTTCTAGGACCAGAGGATCCACAGTGCCTACTCTGACAGACGCTGAGCTGGCAGTTAGTGGCCCTACATCCATCTTGAGGAATGCATTCCAGTTAGACTTTCCAGTAACTTCAAGCACTTAACACACACAGCCTTATTCATCTTTACCATGCCCAGTTTTGGTTGGTCATTTTGAAGGAAGATTGATACAAACTTCTTAGAATCATAGAGCCAATGAGCATTACAATTTGGAAGAAGCCAGCTAATTCAAAACAGTATTCTTGATACTTTGCGTATAGTATTTTAAAAGAAAAATGTAGTAATTGTAACTGAATTCTCGCTATCTGCTGGCCTCTATGCCCAGGGCTTTACTAGCATTGTATCATCTGATGCTCACGATAA
Organism: Raphicerus campestris; assembly: GCA_006410735.1. Classification (NCBI taxonomy): domain Eukaryota; kingdom Metazoa; phylum Chordata; class Mammalia; order Artiodactyla; family Bovidae; genus Raphicerus; species Raphicerus campestris. The sequence goes on along the minus strand of SJYW01054931.1, from coordinate 1,492,794 downwards.
CCCTAGTTGGGCACTGTCATTGTCTCTGTGTTGCAGATGGTGAATTGACTCCTGGAGAGGCAAAGGGACTCACTCAAGGCCACACAGCTTCCAAGGACAGAGGAACCCAGTGCATTGTGCCCTGCCACTTCCCAAGTATATGGAAATTGTTTATGAAATTAGAAAAACAATATGTGTCTTCCCCTCACATCCTCAATCCCTACAGTGATCTTTTTTTCCTTTTTGTAGGAGTCACAAGACTGGAGGGTGACCAAAGAACTATGGAGTTGTCATTGATTTTATTTATACCACATTAAAGGATAACATTAAACTAGGTTTTGAGATTTTTATTTCCATTGGGCTTAAATGATGCTTTTTAACGTGTTAATATTAAAATTATTGATGTCTTTGCACACTGATGGAAATAATCTCCCATTATGTAGGGACTCTTGGGTAGGACCTCTTGAAATGATTTAATTTTCATGCATTCATATTGAATTAATTGATTTTTAAAAGTTTTACCATCGTAACTTCTGTTTACTCTATTCTCACAAAGAATAAAAAGACTCTTTTCCCCTTGCTCTTTCATTCTTTTCCAGGCAACACATAAAGTAAAAAAGTTAAGCACAATTGGAAAGTAACAAAGTTTACAAGAGAGGATGGCTGACGGTGAAATTAGTAATAGCTTGGGAAGGCTCTTTGCCTTACCATCAGACAAAGAGCTCTGTAATAATTGCAAACTCCCTTTTGTGGTTGAAAAGACTGTAGTCATCAAGAGCTCACTTGATCTCAGACATAGGAAGAAATTTTCTCACACCCACACAGGGGTGATGGTGTATACATTGAGACCTGTTGTAACTTGAATATTACAAAGAGCAAAGATACAGCTGTAATGAAATCATGTTTCTAGAAATGATCTCACTTCTGATATTTTAGAGCATTCTTTCCCAAACTGCAACTTGGGACCCATCTGTAGGTGGTGCATTTAGTTCAATTGGCACAACCAGTATGCTTTTAATTTTAAAAAAGAAAAAAATGGAATAGAGTAGGAAATATCACAGTTCATTACATATAATAAAAAGTACTATAACATTAGGCTTTTATTATTTATGCAGGTATATGCATGTGTGCTTACTTAGGTTGTGATGAAAAAAATTTTATTCTAACTATGGGCCATAATAAAACAAGTTTGAAGACTCCTGTCTTGTTCGGTGGTCAAGTTATTCATTAATGTTAAAGCTGTTTTTGTACTAGCTGTTTAACTTCATCCAGATAATTTTCCAACAAGTGCAATTCAGTTTTTAAAAAAAATGTTTTTAAAGCCTGAATCATTCTTTGTAGTATTACAGAACTTAGTCCATATCAGATATGTCTTAATTTCACTTTGCTGTTAGTGGAATGTGACTTCTTATCAAAGGGAAATAGTCTTTTAAGGAAGTTATTGTTTTCCTTTCTTAGTGGCTGGAATTACAGTAGACTAAATAAATGGTGGACTCGTGTAGACAAGCTTCTGGGATTTGTCTTAAGCTTATTTAGAAAATACCTTGTATAGCCATACTTCCTAAGTAGCTGATGTTAAAGTCTGAAAGAGGCATATCCATTCATTTCAGGCATTTGGAGAGCAGATATTGGCTCCATTGGATCTGTCACTTGACTCTCAGGAATTATTGCTAACTCACCTCTCTCCCCCTCTGACTATGAGCTCCTTCAAGTGGGAACCACATTTTATTAAGTTCTGAGCTGTTTGTTGAGTAAGTTTCTAATGCCAGTTTAGGTATGTTGGTTTACAGAGACTTATACCTTAAGACTCTGGTTCCTCTGCCTTTTCTAAAACCAGCTTGAACATCTGGAAGTTCACGGTTCACGTATTGCTGAAGCCTGGCTTGGAGAATTTTGAGCATTACTTTACTAGCATGTGCGATGAGTGCAATTGTGCAGTAGTTTGAGCATTCTTTGGCATTGCCTTTCTTTGGGATTGGAATGAAAACTGACCTTTTCCAGTCCTGTGGCCACTGCTGAGTTTTCCAAATTTCCTGGCATATTGTGTGCAGCACTTTCACAGCATCATCTTTCAGGATTTGAAGTAGCTCCACTGGAATTCCATCACCTCCACTAGCTTTGTTCATAGTGATGCTTTCTAAGGCCCACTTGACTTCACATTCCAAGATGTCTGGCTCTAGATTAGTGATCACATCATCATGATTATCTGGGTCGTGAAGATCTTTTTTGTACAGTTCTTCTGTGTATTCTTGCCACCTCTTCTTAATATCTTCTGCTTCTGTTAGGACCAGACCATTTCTGTCCTTTATCAAGCCCATCTTTGCATGAAATGTTCCCTTGGTATCTCTAATTTTCTTGAAGAGATCTTTAGTCTTTCCCATTCTGTTCTTTTCCTCTATTTCTTTGCATTGACTGCTGAGGAAGGCTTTCTTATCTCTTCTTGCTATGGTTTGGGACTCTGCATTCAGATGCTTATATCTTTCCTTTTCACCTCTCTTCTTTTCACAGCTATTTGTAAGGCCTCTCCAGACAGCCATTTTGCTTTTTT
>SJYW01054931.1:1467977-1490062 GCA_006410735.1 Raphicerus campestris | reverse complement strand
ATTCTTTTCCATATTCTTTTCCATTATGGTTTATCACAGGTTATTAAATATAGTTCCCTGTGCTATACAGTAGGACCTTGTTTATCCACAGTTTTAACTTCTAAAACTCAGGTGAACTTTGTACTTCGTAATATTGGAATTTTGGGACATTGAGAGAAAAGTCAATATCTGGTTGCAATTTATGTGAATATCAGTAGTATGCATATTTAACATGTAACCAAGTTTAGAAAACGTAGTACGTTGAGATGGGAAGGATTGCTCTTATTTATCCTCAGCTTGAGCAACTACAGCATGGCCATGACATCAACATCCTGACATTATTAGTAAAGGTCAGCAGCCACTTTTCTCTGACTTCCTTATCCTGAGCCTCTATTCAACAGGGATAAAGCAGTCATCTTAGGTTTATTTTGCTTTACAAACAAGGGTTTTATTTTTTATATTTGCATCTGTGAAACTAGACACTTCTCTCATACAATGTGTCCAATTTGTTACCAATTTCTCTTGTAACTTAAGCACTTGTAATTTAATAACAACTTTGGGAAGTCTGACTTTAGAATATCAGTCAGATGTTACAATTTCAGCTTCTGGTTTTAGACCTCTAAAGTTTCAGATCCAACTCTCTACAACTGATCTTTGCTCCCAGAAGCAGTTTTGGGGTCTCTGTGTGCCTAGGAGTCGACCCATGTGTCCCACAGAACACCACTCCCAGGAGACACCCAATGAGCAAGGAGTTCCTTGGGAGTATTACAGCCTGCGTTCTGTTAGAGCAAGGGCTTTGAGATTGCCCTGAGGTGAAGTAAAGGATTCTGGGAGTTTATTTGCCTTGTAACTCTTTTTTGGTGACATGGGTGTGATCTCCGTAAACCTAGGACCAGGGGATCCACAGTGCCTACTCTGACAGACGCTGAGCTGGCAGTTAGTGGCCCTACATCCATCTTGAGGAATGCATTCTAGTTAGACTTTCCAGTAACTTCAAGCACTTAACACACACAGCCTTATTCATCTTTACCATGCCCAGTTTTGGTTGATCATTTTGAAGGAAGATTGATACAAACTTCTTAGAATCATAGAGCCGATGAGCATTACAATTTGGAAGAAGCCAGCTAATTCAAAACAGTATTCTTGATACTTTGCGTATAGTATTTTAAAAGAAAAATGTAGTAATTGTAACTGAATTCTCGCTATCTGCTGGCCTCTATGCCCAGGGCTTTACTAGCATTGTATCATCTGATGCTCACGATAACCCTAGTTGGGCACTGTCATTATCTCTGTGTTGCAGATGGTGAATTGACTCCTGGAGAGGCAAAGGGACTCACTCAAGGCCACACAGCTTCCAAGGACAGAGGAACCCAGTGCATTGTGCCCTGCCACTTCCCAAGTATATGGAAATTGTTTATGAAATTAGAAAAACAATATGTGTCTTCCCCTCACATCCTCAATCCCTACAGTGATCTTTTTTTCCTTTTTGTAGGAGTCACAAGACTGGAGGGTGACCAAAGAACTATGGAGTTGTCATTGATTTTATTTATACCACATTAAAGGATAACATTAAACTAGGTTTTGAGATTTTTATTTCCATTGGGCTTAAATGATGCTTTTTAACGTGTTAATATTAAAATTATTGATGTCTTTGCACACTGATGGAAATAATCTCCCATTATGTAGGGACTCTTGGGTAGGACCTCTTGAAATGATTTAATTTTCATGCATTCATATTGAATTAATTGATTTTTAAAAGTTTTACCATCGTAACTTCTGTTTACTCTATTCTCACAAAGAATAAAAAGACTCTTTTCCCCTTGCTCTTTCATTCTTTTCCAGGCAACACATAAAGTAAAAAAGTTAAGCACAATTGGAAAGTAACAAAGTTTACAAGAGAGGATGGCTGACGGTGAAATTAGTAATAGCTTGGGAAGGCTCTTTGCCTTACCATCAGACAAAGAGCTCTGTAATAATTGCAAACTCCCTTTTGTGGTTGAAAAGACTGTAGTCATCAAGAGCTCACTTGATCTCAGACATAGGAAGAAATTTTCTCACACCCACACAGGGGTGATGGTGTATACATTGAGACCTGTTGTAACTTGAATATTACAAAGAGCAAAGATACAGCTGTAATGAAATCATGTTTCTAGAAATGATCTCACTTCTGATATTTTAGAGCATTCTTTCCCAAACTGCAACTTGGGACCCATCTGTAGGTGGTGCATTTAGTTCAATTGGCACAACCAGTATGCTTTTAATTTTAAAAAAGAAAAAAATGGAATAGAGTAGGAAATATCACAGTTCATTACATATAATAAAAAGTACTATAACATTAGGCTTTTATTATTTATGCAGGTATATGCATGTGTGCTTACTTAGGTTGTGATGAAAAAAATTTTATTCTAACTATGGGCCATAATAAAACAAGTTTGAAGACTCCTGTCTTGTTCGGTGGTCGAGTTATTCATTAATGTTAAAGATGTTTTTGTACTAGCTGTTTAACTTCATCCAGATAATTTTCCAACAAGTGCAATTCAGTTTTTAAAAAAAATGTTTTTAAAGCCTGAATCATTCTTTGTAGTATTACAGAACTTAGTCCATATCAGATATGTCTTAATTTCACTTTGCTGTTAGTGGAATGTGACTTCTTATCAAAGGGAAATAGTCTTTTAAGGAAGTTATTGTTTTCCTTTCTTAGTGGCTGGAATTACAGTAGACTAAATAAATGGTGGACTCGTGTAGACAAGCATCTGGGATTTGTCTTAAGCTTATTTAGAAAATACCTTGTATAGCCATACTTCCTAAGTAGCTGATGTTAAAGTCTGAAAGAGGCATATCCATTCATTTCAGGCATTTGGAGAGCAGATATTGGCTCCATTGGATCTGTCACTTGACTCTCAGGAATTATTGCTAACTCACCTCTCTCCCCCTCTGACTATGAGCTCCTTCAAGTGGGAACCACATTATATTAAGTTCTGAGCTGTTTGTTGAGTAAGTTTCTAATGCCAGTTTAGGTATGTTGGTTTACAGAGACTTATACCTTAAGACTCTGGTTCCTCTGCCTTTTCTAAAACCAGCTTGAACATCTGGAAGTTCACGGTTCACGTATTGCTGAAGCCTGGCTTNCAGGCAAGAGTACTGGAGTGGGGTGCCATTGCCTTCTCCGATGGCATCCCTAAAAAGAAAGGCATTTTCTCACATAACTTCAATACCATTTTCACACCCCAAAAATGAATAGTACTCCCCTGATAGTATTTAATATCCCAATGTCTTTTTAAAAATTAACATCAGTATTAAGAAGGATGAGATGGTAGGATGCCATCATTGACTCAGTGGACAGGAGTTTGAGCAAACTCCAGGAGATACTGAAGCACAAGAAAGCCTGGAGTGCTGCTATCCATGGGATCACAAAGAGTTGGACACACTTGATCAATTGAACAACAGCAGCGTTTATTAATGGGCTTCCCCTGTGAGTCAGCAGTGAAGAATCTGCCTGCAATGTAGGAGATGCGGGTTCGATCCCTGGGTTGGGAGGATCCCCTGGAGGAGGGCATGGCAGCCCACTCCAGTATTCTTGCCTGGAGAATCCCATGGACAGAGGAGCCTGTTGGGCTATATGGCATGGAGTTGCAGAGAATTGAACACAACTGAGGTGATGACTGAGCACGAANAGGATCCCCTGGAGGAGGGCATGGCAGCCCACTCCAGTATTCTTGCCTGGAGAATCCCATGGACAGAGGAGCCTGTTGGGCTATATGGCATGGAGTTGCAGAGAATTGAACACAACTGAGGTGATGACTGAGCACGAAAGCACACATTTTTTAATAGAAATACATTGCATTTGAAAGTCTAACTTTTTAAACTTGTAGTTGATTTATAGTGTTTCAGGTGTATAGCAAAGTGCGTGTTATATGTGAATGTCAGGATTAGAACCCAGGCCCTAACATCTGAGCCCAAGTTTTAGTTTCTAGAGCAGCTCTCTGGGATCAGAATGAAAAGTATTTCACAGTCAGTCCTCTTCTCATCTCAGTCAAAGATTAGGAGCAGGTGGTGAGGAGTGACTCTTGCCTTTCTTAAGGAAGACTTGGAAAGTGAAAGTCGCTCAGCCTTTCAGAGCCAAGTGTGTCCTCTGCGACCCCATGGACTATGCAATGCATGGATTCTCCAGGCCAGAATACTGGAGGAGGTAGCCATTCCCTTCTGCAGGGGATCTTCCCAACCAGGGATCAAACCCAGACAGTGCAGGTGGATTCTTTACCATCTGAGCCACCAGTGAAACTCAAGAATACTGGAGTGGGTAGCCTATCCCTTCTCCAGTGGATCTTCCCAACCCAGGAATGGAACCACCCTTTGCTGTACACCTGAAACATTGAAAATCAACTACATATATACTTTTTCAGATTCTTTTCCATTATAGGTTATTACAAGATGTTGAATATAATTCCCTATGCTATGCAGTAGGTCCTTGTTGTTATTTTATATATAGCAGTATGTATCTGTTAATCTCAAATCCCTAATTTAATCCCCCAACACCACTTCCCCTTTGGTAACCTTAAGCTTGTTTTCTATGTTTGTGAGTTTACTTCTGTTTTATAAATAGGTTTATTTGTATCATTTTGTTTCCACATATAAGTGACATCATATGGTATTTGTCTTTGATTTACTTCACTTGGTATGATAATATCTAGGTTCATCCATGTTGTTGCAAAGGGCATTATTTCCTTATTTTGTTATAACTAGTGATATTCATATATATATATATATATATATATATATACACACACAAACACATGCATATACACATATACACACCATATCTTTATCCATTCATCTGTTGATGGGCATTTAGGTTGCTTCCATGTCTTGGTTATTGTAAATCGTGCTGCTATGAACATTGAGATGCATTTATCTTTTTGATTCAGCATTTTCATCTTTTCAGGTTAATATGCCCATAACTGGGATTACTGGATCATGTGGGAACTTTGTTTTTCTAAGGAACCTCTATACTCTTCTCCATAGTGGCTGTACCAATTTACATTTCCACCAACAGTGTAGAAAGCTTCCCTTTTCTCCACACTCTCTCCAGCATTTATTATTTGTAGACTTTTTAATGATGGCCGTTCTAAACAGTGTGAAGTGGTACCTCACTGTAGTTTTGATTTGCATTTCTCTAGGAATTAGTCATGTTGAGCATCTTTTCATGTGCTTGTTGGATATCCACATGTCTTCTTTGGAGCAATGTTTATTTAGGTCTTCTGCCCATTTTTTCTTTGGGTCGCTTGTTTCTTTATATTGAGCTATAGAAGCTATTTGTATATTTTGGAAATTAAACCTCTGTGGTTGCATTATTTGCAAATATTTTCCCCCATTCCATAGGTTGTTTTTTCATTTTGTTGATGGTCTCCTTTGCTGTGCAAAAGCTTTTAAGTTTAATTAAGTACGCTTTACTTTTGCTGTTGTTTCCATTACAGTAGGAGATGGATCAAAAGAAATATTGCTGTGTGGCTTATGTCAAAGAATGTTCTGCCCGTGTTTTCCTCTAGGAGTGGTCTTACATTTAGGTCTTTAATCCATTTTGAGTTTGTTTTTGTATATGGTGTCAGAAAATGTTCTAATTTCACACTTTCACGTGTTGCTGTCCAGTTTTCCCAGCACCACTTATTGCAGAGACTGTCTTTTCTGCATTGTGTATTCATGCCTATTTTGTCAGAGATTATCTGACCGTAGTGTGTGGGTTTATTTCTGGGCTTTCTATCCTGTTCCATTAATCCATGTGTCTGTTTTTGTGGCAGTACCATACTGTTCTGCTATAGCTTTATAGTATAGTCAAGTCAGACAGCGTGATTTTTCCAGCTCTGTTTTTCTTTCTCAAGATCTTTTTGGCTATTGGGGTCTTTTGTGTTTCCATACAAATTAAAAAAAAATTTTTTTTGCTCCAGTTCTGTGGAAAATGCCATTGGTAATTTGATAGGAATTGCATTGAATCAATAGATCACCCCCAGTTATCTTTTAAAAATGGTTTGGTAAGATTGGTGTTTTCAAATTATGGTCCGAATAAGATTCACATGGTTGTTGTGGTGCTTAAGTTTGCTTTAATCTAAAACACTTTTTAAAACATTTCTTTGTACAATCTCATTGTTGGAGAAACTGGGTCAGTTGCGCCTAGAATATTGCAGCCTGGATTCAGCTAATGACTTCCTCGTGGTGTCGGTACACTTGTGTTTCCACCCTCTGTGTTTCCTGTGGACTGAAATTAGATGTAAAGTCTTGGTGAGATTCAATTGTTGATTCGTATGTTTTGCTTTTTGGTGAGAGTACACGTGAAGGTGTGTAGAGCACGTTTTATCCTGTCAGGAGGCTTGTAACATCCCACGGTCTCATGTAGTCATCCTGAGATCCATCAGTGAGTTTAGGTGGCGCCCTACCTGATTCTTTCATTTTGAAGTTCTTCCTCTACCTTCTACCCAACGATTTGCCGTCTATTGTTACCATTGCCAGATAATCTTATCAGCAAGGTGTTCATTTTAATAGACAGATGTTGTGAAAGACTCTAAAGAGAGCTCTGATAAGATACAGTGCAGGTAGTTTCCCAAAATTAAGCACCGGTACCCTTAGGTTACAAAATAAAGAGGTGACGCAAAAGGGTTTTCAAGATTCTAGAACTGGGTCATCTTGGAATTGTCATCTGGCATCCACCATTGGTTAAATAGCTTTAAGGCAAGGCCATATACATCTTGTGTTCTCATCTGTGAACTGGGTCATACATTAGGACCCTCTCCAACTCAACACCCCATGCTCCTTAGACAAATATGAGAACTTGGTTAGTGGATTTAGTACAAAAAGATTTTAGAGCAAAAATTCTCCTTTATTGGTTATCATTCTGTAGTGATCTTTTTAATGCAAGCTTCCATAAATTCTTTAATTAAAGATAAGCAGAAGAGCATATAGGATCACAAAATCTAAATAGTATCAAAAAGTATAAAATAAGAAATAAAAGCACCTTTGTTTTCACCCATTGCCAGTTAAATTTAACCAGACTGATAGAGTTTTATTTTCCAATTTTTTAATTGAAATTTTTATTCTGAGATGATCACAGACAACATGCAGTTGTAAGAAATAATACAAAGAGATGCTGTGTACCTTTGCCTAGTTTCCCTGTGATAGTATCTTGCAAAACTGTAGTACATGACCACAATATTGAAGTTAATATGTTACATATGGAACATGAATTGGTAGACTTTTAAATAACTCTTGACATCTTCCTTGTTTGTGATTCTTAGAGCTGGGTTCTGAGTTAAGTGACAGTGTTAGGATGAGGTCGTGGGAATAGTGTTTATCTGTTGTTTTCATTTGCTTTATTCAGTATATGATTCCATATGCTTTATTTATGCTCTACTTTTCACTTTCATGCATCAGAGAAGGAAATGGCAACCCACTGCAGTGTTCTTGCCTGGAGAATCCCAGGGACAGGGGAGCCTGGTGGGCTGCCGTCTGTGAGGTCGCACAGAGTTGGACACGACTGAAGCGACTTAGCAGCAGTTATTCAATATATGATACCATAGGCATTTTCTCTCCCTAGGTGCTTCCTAGTCCCTCTTGGACATATCTTTTTCCCCCAACTTTATTGAGATATGACATATGATGTTGTGCAAGTTTAAGTCTACAATGAGTTGGTTTTATATATTTATATATTTCAAAGTTATTTAGCACCATAGCATTCATTAACACCTGCTGCCACTTCACATAATTACTGTTTCCTTTTTGTGGTGAAAACATCTAAGATCTACTCTCGCTTAGCAACTTCCAATTATATACTATAGTATTGTTAACTCTATCTAGTCCTTTGAAGTAATCAAAACTATGGAAAGACGGTCGGTTGAAAATTCCTGATGTCATCAATATCCATGAAATGCATTTATTATATTAGTGCTTGCCCCAGAAATCTCCATACATAGTCTTCCATAGGTAAGAGTGAAATTGCAACTTCTGATGACAGTTGTTTGCTTTTCTGATGAATTAGGACTTAGCAGTTCTTTTCAGGTTTTTTTGGGAGAACAAAGACCTAGCTTCATTCTGCTAGATTGTGAAAAGGGAAAACTTTCCCAAGAAGGCACAAATCTCCCATGTAAAGTAATGATGGGAGTGTTGAAAACTAAAACTTGCTCCTATTCTGCCAGTGTCACTGGGTGAAAGGAGTTTCCTCTTGGGCTTTAGAGTAGAAGGCATTGAAAAGAAGCATAATTATAGCCTTGAATAAAAGTGACCTCCTGGGATTTTCCTTTGTCATGACATGTCACTTAAAACTTAGAATACAATAATCATGTACAGGGTGATTCACCTATCATTGAGCCTCATTTTATATTCAGCTATGTTGTCTAGGAAAAATTTTCACTTTCTTTTTTCTTATTTATTTATTTTATGGTTATGCCACGCAGCATGCGTGATCTTATTTCCCTGACCAGGGATCCAGCTCGAGCCTCCTGCAGTGGAAACACAGAGCCCCAACCATTAGACTGCCAGGAAATTCTCTCTTTTCTCTTATAAAAGCAGAGTTTCATAATACTAAGAAAAGAGACATTTAAATGTTTGACCAGTGATATCTTGGTGGCTTAGCATTATTTATATGTACATTTCTATGCAGAATTGTACACTAACTAGTTCATAAAAAAAATCAGACTCTAATTTTGACTAATCATAATGGGAAAGACACGAGGAAGAGAAAAAACAACATTGAGATTTTGAATCCAGAAATGATTGGACTGAGGCTGATATGACAGAAAGGGAAGCCCAGAGGGCAAGAAGATTTGGGCACAAAGGCTGTAAGTTTTGTTGTTACATTTGAGGTGATAGCCATATTTCTGGACTCAGGTTCAGTCCCTGGGTTTGAAAGATCCCCTGCAGAAGGAACTGGCAGCCCACTCCAGTATTCTTGCCTGGGAAATTCCTTGGACAGAGGAACCTGGTGGGCTGTAGTCCCTAGGGTCACAAAAGAGCAGGACACGTTGGAGCAACTAACAACACCACTAGTTGCCTTAGGGTTGTTTTGTCAGCGTGCTCAAAATCAGCGCCTTCAGAGGCGAGGCGAGCCGTGGAAATGAGTGACCAGGACCTGGTGGGGAGTGAGGGCATCTGTCTCTATGGAGAGGACAGCTAGAATGCCTGCTGGTGTGACTGCCGTGTCTTCTGGTTTCCAAGAGAAATTATGCATTAGATTTTTGTTTTTTTTACTAAAGCTTTTAAGAGCAGGTAAATAATTCAAGTTTTAAATCAAAACTTTGTTCCCTATGTGCTTCTACAGCATATGCATTACTCTAGTATAATTTTCATTTAATTCTCAACAATTTTGTACTTACTGCCAGAGAGCTCCAGAAGTATATTTTTGTTTAGTTCCTAAGTCATGTCCAATTCTTTATAACCCTTTGGACAGTAGCCAACCAGGCTCCTCTGTCCTTGGGATTTCCTAGCAAGAAGACTTGCTTTTAAGTCGCTTCAGTCGTGACCGACTCTGTGTGACCCCATAGGTGGAAGCCCACCGGGCTCTCCCGTTCCTGTGATTCTCCAGGCAAGAACACTGGAGTGGGGTGCCATTGCCTTCTCCGAAGAAGACTTGAGTGGGTTGCTATTCCCTTCCCCAGGAGATCACCCCAAAGCAGTGATTGAACCCACATCCAGAAATATATTTTACAGCTATCACCTCAAGCATTAAGAACGAAACTTACAGCCTTTGTCCTCAAGCCTGCTTGCCCTCTGGGCTTCTCTTTTTGTCTTATCCGCCTCAGTGTCCCAATCATCTCTGGACTCAAAATCTCAATGTTATTTTTTTCTCCTCCTGGCTTTCCCATTATAATAGGTTGAAACCCAAGTCCATTGATTTTTTTTTTCTTGTGAACTTCCTCCTGTTTCTCATTACCTTTCCATCCCAGCTAAGGTATTTTTAACCCTTCTCCTGCTCTATGATGCACGTTCTCCTGCATTCTAGTTCCTATCTCGAGTCTTTTTCAAATACCTCTTTCATTATCTCTCTTCTCAAAATCCTCTGTGGGCCTCTATTACATAGTCATATAAATTCCACAACTTCTGCCTAGACCTCCAGGTTTCAGAGTAGTTTTATCTTAGCTGTCTATCTCCATTTCCCCTTGGAACTAACTTCCTGCTTCTTTAGGTCAACACTCCTCTAATCCAAGGCTTCCTTGGTGGCTAAAACGGTAAGGAATCTTCCTGCAGTTCAGGAGACCTGGGTTAAATCCCTGGATAGGGAAGATCCCCTGGAGGAGGAAATGGCATCCCACTCTAGTATTCTTGCCTGGAAAATCCCGTGGACAGAGGAGCCTGGTGGGTTTCAGTCCATGGGGTAGAAAAAAGTCAGACACGACTGAGTAACTAACACTTATTCTTTTCCCCCAGTCCAGCCTCCCAGCTTGGAATCTTGAGAGTTCAGTTCAGTTCAGTCGCTTGCGCCTTTTAATTTCATGGCTGCAGTCACCATCTGCAGTGATTTTGGAGCCCCCAAAATAAAGTCTGTTACTGTTTGCATTGTTTCCCCATCTATTTGCCATGAAGCGGTGGGACCAGATGCCTTGATCTTTGTTTTCTGAGTTTTAAGCCAACTTTTTCACTCTCCTCTTTCACTTTCATCAAGAGGCTGGTTAGTTCTTCTTCGCTTAGGCGGGGCTGTCCCTCAACCTTGTCTCCACCCCTTATTTTAATGATGCCTCCAATACCATTTTGGGCTTCCCTGGTGGCTCAGTGGTAAAAGAATCCGCCTGCCAATGCAGGAGACCTGAGTTCTTCCCCTGGGTCAGGAAGATCCCTGGAGAAGGAAATGGCACTCCACTCCAGTATTCTTGCCTGGAGAATCTCATGGACAGAGGAGCCTGGTGGGCTACAGTCAACGGTGTCTCAGAGTCGGACATGACTGAGCTACTAAATGGCAACCATTACTGTTTGGGCTGCAAGCCTCAGGGCAAGAAGGAAGTGGGATAAAAGAAGACCCCAGATGAATCCTGTAGTAGGGGCTAGGCTGGAGAAGGAAGAAGGCTGCCTAGGGCTTCAGATTCCCATGATGCCCTAGCTGGGTCTTCTGCTATAGGAGGCTTTGGTCTGCCTTCTGTTACCACCACAGAGAGTTTCCTCTCCAACAGACTTCTGCTTTCTCTCCCTCTGGCTAAGGGCAAAAATTCTGGCCTTGTTTCTCTGAAAGTGTACTAATTATAGGTATTTTGTGCTTTGAATTCAGTGTATGCTCCTGAATCTTGCAGCCCACCCAGTTTTGCATGCTGTCAGATAACTCGGTTGCTTTAATTTACTGGAGCAACTCATTGGTCAATTGATTAAACTTCCCTATTCAGAAAACCTTGAGAGAATCACTTACTTTAGTGAAGTAGTGAGAATTCACTGAAATAGATCCTCTCTTGCGCTCTTGGGCGCTTTGCTTAAGCTCCTGCAGTGGCAGGGCACCTAGAATTACAGTTAGCTGAGCCTGTGACTGCCTCCCATTTCACTCTGAGTGGTGAACCCCCACTGCTGCTTGTGTTGTCTCCAGCAGCGCCATGTCTGGCAGGTGGCAAGCCCGAAACTCATGGTACATCCCGAGTCTATCGTGTGTGCGTGCTCAGTTGTGTCCGACTCTTTGCAACCCTGTGGACTGTAGCCCGCCAGGCTCCTCTGCCCATAGGGATTCTCCAGGCAAGAATACTGAAGTGGGTTGCCATTTTCTCCTCCAGGGAATCTTCCCAACCCCGGGGTTTTATCTGCATCTCCTGCATTGGCAGGCGGATTCTTTACCACTGAGTCACCTGGGAAGCCTCCAAGTCTCCAAATCTGTGGCTGTTACTGAGATATGAATGTGGGATGATTGTAATCCCCAGTTGAATGACAGGCTCTTAAAGATAGTCTACTCAGCATGAATCTCAGATTCTCCAGAAGCATTTTGCATACCTAACCCCATTTAATCAGGACAATTACCCCCAAAATGAGTGGCATTTTTTTTCCCCTCAGTTGCAAATTGTTTTATACCATTGGCTTGCTAATAGACAAAACGACTAATGGCAAATCTGTGAATGCCAAGGGCCCACTGTGTGAGTGTGGATGGGTAGATGAATAGATGATTAGAAAAAGTAATTCGATTAAATGATGTGTTTGCAAAGGGCTTACCATGCTAATACATGAAACATTTTGATCAACAATGTTCAGAAGGTTAAGCTGAGAAACAAGAGATGAAATAACCTGGAATAATAGATACCGTGTAATAATTAAAACAATTTTTATTTTTACCTTTTCTGTCTCTCTTCATAGAAGGAATAAAGTACATAAAGTGAAGACTTTCTCAGCTCTCGGTAAGAATTCATTTCACTTACTTCTTGTATCCTTTTTTCCTTTACCAGGTGACGGCTGTGGACACATAGTGACCTATAAGGACAGTGGCACCATGACATCTAAGAATTATCCAGGGACGTACCCCAATCACACCGTTTGTGAAAAGACGATCACAGTACCGAAGGGGAAGAGATTGATTCTGAGGTTGGGAGATCTGGATATTGAATCCCAGACCTGTGCCTCTGACTACCTTCTTTTCACCAGCTCTTCTGATCAATACGGTAAGAAAAGAGCTCTCGCTTTCTGCGAGTGTGGGAAAACTTGTGGAGAGGAGGCAAGTGGTGTGTTACAGCCTGCGGAGATCGGAAGAAAAACTTGCCCTTCGTACACTCTCAGGGTAGTTCACACGGTTACACTTGCTTCATAAGCCACAACAAAGACAACTGAGGAAGTGTTAGCATTTTGTGTGGGTCCCAGGAGCTGAGTTTGAGTCTTGCTGGGAGAGAGCTGGAGATGTGTAGCATTTGGCTAAAACATCTGCAGTTCACGCATTCCTGTGACACAGGAACAGTGGCCATGTGTTTACGCACTCTGTGAAGGTCTAGGTGGGATACAGCAGTGAAAAGACAGAGTTCCTCTTTTCGTGGCACTTGCACTGCTGGAGGGACAAGTGGAAAACAACAGACAAATGCACCTATAATATGAGAGGTAGTGAGGAAGGAAAATAAGGAGTAAGAAAAGTAAGTCATCCTAAGATGATATCGAGTCTGGTTCTGAGCGTGTTTGTGTTCCAATGGGATGGTCAAGACGCCTTCTCCAGCAAGAGGGCATTTGAGCAGAGACCCAAGTGGACTGAATGAAGGTACAATACACCTATGTCTACGGTCCGTTTTCTGGGTAGGGGAATGGCAAGTGCAAAGGACAGTTTTCAGAGTAACCTTTTGATATTAAGCTCTTTGTGGTTTTCATATGCTGTTAGCACACTGGTGCCAGAACTCACATTAACAGTGACCCTACAGTCCTCAGCCCAAGGAAACAACTTAGATTTAGATGACTGGAAAACAAAAAGAGTCTTATATACAGGGTCTTCCGAGGTTAGAGTTTTTCTGAAATTCACTGTGCATACAACTCTGAAAATGATACCGATTTTAAGCAAAACTCTGTCCACCAGCTAGTCTCATAGGTAATTTCTCTCAAGCACACAGCTTTCTGGGCTGTCTTTACCTTTGCACCCAGAGACTCTACACTCCTCCCAGTGTGGTGCCTCCTCCCAGCGTGAAAACCCAGATCAGACCAGAGGCTGTTCAGAGGTCTAAACTTATCTAGCCCTCATGGAGGAAATGGAGAAGGCAATAGCACCCCACTCCAGTACTCTTGCCTGGAGAATCCCACAGACAGAGGAGCCTGGTAGGCTCCAGTCCATGGGGTTGCTAAGAGTTGGACATGACTGAGGGACTTCACTTTCACTTTTCNGGCGGATTCTTTACCACTGAGTCACCTGGGAAACCTCCAAGTCTCCAAATCTGTGGCTGTTACTGAGATATGAATGTGGGATGATTGTAATCCCCAGATGAATGACAGGCTCTTAAAGATAGTCTACTCAGCATGAATCTCAGATTCTCCAGAAGCATTTTGCATACCTGACCCCATTTAATCAGGACAATTACCCCCAAAATGAGTGGCGTTTTTTTCCCCTCAGTTGCAAATTGTTTTATAGCATTGGCTTGCTAATAGACAAAACGACTAATGGCAAATCTGTGAATGCCAAGGGCCCACTGTGTGAGTGTGGATGGGTAGATGAATAGATGATTAGAAAAAGTAATTCGATTAAATGATGTGTTTGCAAAGGGCTTACCATGCTAATACATGAAACATTTTGATCAACAATGTTCAGAAGGTTAAGCTGAGAAACAAGAGATGAAATAACCTGGAATAATAGATACCGTGTAATAATTAAAACAATTTTTATTTTTACCTTTTCTGTCTCTCTTCATAGAAGGAATAAAGTACATAAAGTGAAGACTTTCTCAGCTCTTGGTAAGAATTCATTTCACTTACTTCTTGTATCCTTTTTTCCTTTACCAGGTGATGGCTGTGGACACATAGTGACCTATAAGGACAGTGGCACCATGACATCTAAGAATTATCCAGGGACGTACCCCAATCACACCGTTTGTGAAAAGACGATCACAGTACCGAAGGGGAAGAGATTGATTCTGAGGTTGGGAGATCTGGATATTGAATCCCAGACCTGTGCCTCTGACTACCTTCTTTTCACCAGCTCTTCTGATCAATACGGTAAGAAAAGAGCTCTCGCTTTCTGCGAGTGTGGGAAAACTTGTGGAGAGGAGGCAAGTGGTGTGTTACAGCCTGCGGAGATCGGAAGAAAAACTTGCCCTTCGTACACTCTCAGGGTAGTTCACACGGTTACACTTGCTTCATAAGCCACAACAAAGACAACTGAAGAAGTGTTAGCATTTTGTGTGGGTCCCAGGAGCTGAGTTTGAGTCTTGCTGGGAGAGAGCTGGAGATGTGTAGCATTTGGCTAAAACATCTGCAGTTCACGCATTCCTGTGACACAGGAACAGTGGCCATGTGTTTACGCACTCTGTGAAGGTCTAGGTGGGATACAGCAGTGAAAAGACAGAGTTCCTCTTTTCGTGGCACTTGCACTGCTGGAGGGACAAGTGGAAAACAACAGACAAATGCACCTATAATATGAGAGGTAGTGAGGAAGGAAAATAAGGAGTAAGAAAAGTAAGTCATCCTAAGATGATATCGAGTCTGGTTCTGAGCGTGTTTGTGCTCCAATGGGATGGTCAAGACGCCTTCTCCAGCAAGAGGGCATTTGAGCAGAGACCCAAGTGGACTGAATGAAGGTACAATACACCTATGTCTACGGTCCGTTTTCTGGGTAGGGGAATGGCAAGTGCAAAGGACAGTTTTCAGAGTAACCTTTTGATATTAAGCTCTTTGTGGTTTTCATATGCTGTTAGCACATTGGTGCCAGAACTCACATTAACAGTGACCCTACAGTCCTCAGCCCAAGGAAACAACTTAGATTTAGATGACTGGAAAACAAAAAGAGTCTTATATACAGGGTCTTCCGAGGTTAGAGTTTTTCTGAAATTCACTGTGCATACAACTCTGAAAATGATACCGATTTTAAGCAAAACTCTGTCCACCAGCTAGTCTCATAGGTAATTTCTCTCAAGCACACAGCTTTCTGGGCTGTCTTTACCTTTGCACCCAGAGACTCTACACTCCTCCCAGTGTGGTGCCTCCTCCCAGCGTGAAAACCCAGATCAGACCAGAGGCTGTTCAGAGGTCTAAACTTATCTAGCCCTCATGGAGGAAATGGAGAAGGCAATAGCACCCCACTCCAGTACTCTTGCCTGGAGAATCCCACAGACAGAGGAGCCTGGTAGGCTCCAGTCCATGGGGTTGCTAAGAGTTGGACATGACTGAGGGACTTCACTTTCACTTTTCACTTTCATGCATTGGAGAGGAAATGGCAACCTACTCCAGTGTTCTTGCCTGGAGAATCCCAGGGACAGGGGAGCCTGGTGGGCTACCATCTGTGGGGTCGCACAGAGTCAGACACGACTGAAGTGACTTAGCAGCAGCAGTAGCATGGAGGAAAAAAAAAACCTACCTTTTTTTGTTTTGTTTTGTTTAATGCCTGGGAATATTATCCGTTGTAATGATGGTTCAGTTACTCTGCCAGTAAAGATGGATGATTTCATAAAATTTGTTGTTGTTCAGTCACTAAGTCGTGTCAGACTCTTTGCTATGCCATGAACTGCAGCAGGCCAGGCTGCCCTGTCCATCACAATCTCTCTGAGTTTGCTCAAACTCATGTCCATTGAGTCGGTGATGCCATCCCATCATCTCATCCTCTGTCGCCTCCTTCTCCTCCTGCCTTCAGTCTTTCCCAGCATCAGGGACAGATTTCCTATGAGTCGGCTCTTCGCATCAGGTGGCCAAAGTATTGGACCGTCAGCTTCAGCATCAGCCCTTCCAGTGAATATTCAGGATTGATTTCCTTTAGGATTGACTGGTTTGATCTCCTTGCTGTCCAAGGGACTCTTAAGAGTCTTCTCCAACACCACAGTTCGTGGAGAAGGGAATGGCAAACCACTTCAGTATACTTGCCTTGAGAACTCCGTGAACAGTGTGAAAAGACTTTCATAAAATTAAATTGCAATTAACAAGTTGCAAATTTTTAATTCCAGTTTGACTCAAAGGGAAAAAATGCAAATTCCAGGGGTGCTGGGAGCACTGACTGTTCGGTAACTCTGGTAATGGCAGGTGTATTAATTTACGGAGGCACTCTTTAGGGAACTCCTCACTAGCTAGGACATTGCCTCCAGATTCAGAAGGGGACACTGAGTGTCAGAGCTCCCATGTAGAAGGCGAGGGAAGGTGCTACAGGGCCAGGACAGCTTTCTTACAGCTTGTCTCTCTGGGGAAGCATCTACTTTCCTTGAAGATCAACAGTTAATTCCACCAACCGACAGAGCAGCAGTCTGATCATCTCTGTTGCTTTAGGTCTCAGCTTACTGGCTGAGGTGAGAACTGGAAAGGGGGGCAAACTGTCCTGAAGCAGGATTGGAGAATGGCTGTGGCTTTCCCATGTGTTTTTGATGTATGTTCACAAACAGAAAAGAGGAAAAGCTGGGATTTAACTGTATTTTGAGAACTTCCCTGGTGGCTCAGATGGTAAAGAATCTGCCTGCAAGGCAGGAGACCCAGGTTTGATCCCTGGGATGGGACGATCCCCTGGAGAAGGGAATGGCAATCCACCCCAGTATTCTTGCCTGGAGAATCCCACGGACAGAGGAGCCTGGCAGGCTATAGTCCTTAGGTCTGAAAGAGTCGGACATGACTAAGTGACTAGCATTTAACTGCGNGTCCTGAAGCAGGATTGAAGAATGGCTGTGGCTTTCCCATGTGTTTTTGATGTATGTTCACAAACAGAAAAGAGGAAAAGCCTGCGATTTAACTGTATTTTGAGAACTTCCCTGGTGGCTCAGATGGTAAAGAATCTGCCTGCAAGGCAGGAGACCCACGTTTGATCCCTGGGATGGGACGATCCCCTGGAGAAGGGAATGGCAATCCACTCCAGTATTCTTGCCTGGAGAATCCCACGGACAGAGGAGCCTGGCAGGCTATATAGTCCTTAGGTCTCAAAGAGTCGGACATGACTGAGTGGCTAGCATTTAACTGCATTTTAGGAGCTGGGTTACAAGGGGATCATGGTCGGCATCAGGGCACTCCAATGCACGTTTCTAGCTTCTTGAATTTTCAAGAGTTAGACACTTCACTTGGAAGTGAGTAATGAATTGCCATTGATTTCAATAAAGCCCAGTAAATTCCTTTTTCTCTTTAGATTTTTTTTCCTATATAGTTGTGTTTGTTTTTTAAAAACAAAATATATGCTCATATATTCATAAGCATATTCATTGTATGCCAGGCATAGGTTTGGCCTTAGGTAGATTTTCGGGAATCCTCAAATTCCCCCCTGCAAGGTTATTACTATTAACTTCTTCTTGCAAACAGAGAAACTGAGGCATGGTGAGTTTTGTTGTTTCTTTTCTTTTTTTTTTTTTGCTGCACTGTATAGCTTGTGGGATCTCAGTTCTCCAACCAGAGACTGAACCTGGGTCTTGGCAGTGAAATCATTGCGACCTAACTAACCACTGGATTGTCACAGAGTTCCCAAGATTTTTTTTTTTCAACTAACATGCTGAAGATCACACAGCCAGTTAAGGGATGAAAGGAAAATTTATGTCTCTGTGGTTTCAAGACATCTGTTTGTAGATGGCTGTTTCTCACCAAGTCGNTAACCACTGGATTGTCACAGAGTTCCCAAGATTTTTTTTTTTCAACTAACATGCTGAAGATCACACAGCCAGTTAAGGGATGAAAGGAAAATTTATGTCTCTGTGGTTTCAAGACATCTGTTTGTAGATGGCTCTTTCTCACCAAGTCGCAACACCCAAAGAAAGCCTCGTGCTCTCCTGCGGTTCCCAGGCGGCTTCGCCCAGTACTGCGTCAGACAGCAATTTTGCCTAAAACACAAGTGTAGTTAATCTTTTGGGTTGTGGATGTTCTTAAATAAAATACTTATTGATGCTTAGAATTAGTTTGAGACTGCTTTAAAGATTTCTTGATCAGTCATATTAAGGCAAATCTAGTAGAAAAGAATAATAGAAATGAGCAATAAAAGGAATACATGGAAAGGAAGTTAGAATATTTCAATCCT
Organism: Raphicerus campestris; assembly: GCA_006410735.1. NCBI lineage: Eukaryota > Metazoa > Chordata > Mammalia > Artiodactyla > Bovidae > Raphicerus > Raphicerus campestris. The sequence continues at coordinate 1,471,497 of SJYW01054931.1, read as the reverse complement.
ATAAGCATATTTTAAAAGAATTAGATGGCTCAGAGCCACATAGAGCAGGTATACACATATATACACATATATGTTGCATCTACGTATTTGTGACTTTGTATAATAATTCTGAAGAGCATTCTCAGAGAAGCTGCTTATTCATCCAGCTTGAATATTAAAATATTAAATATTAAAATATTCATATTGAAATATTAAAATATTTCATCCAGTGATTTGAATATAGTAGATACTCTGTGAATAAATGGTTTAAAATGTGAATGGCAAGTTCAGTGGCAAGGAACCAGTTAAGCAAAGCATGTAATACTTATTTGCAATATTAAACAGCTATCTGTCAAAAAGACAGTTAACACGGAAAGCTGCTTAGGATGATGTTGTTGTTGAGTCGCTAAGTTGTGTCCAACTCTTGTGACACCACATACTGTAGCCCACCAGGCTCCTTTATCCATGGGATTTCCCAGGAAAAAATACTGGAGTGGGTTGCCATTTTCTTCTCCAGGGGATCTTCCTGATCCAGGGATTTAATCCGACTCTCTGGCATTGGCAGATAGATCCTTTACCACTGAGCCATGATGTAGTGTTAGGTAAAATATGAATACATAGTAATGTTATAATAATAGAAAAAAGCCTCTAAACAGAGTGAGAACATAACTGTAGCAAATTGTTAGGAGGAGGATTTTAGAAAGTTCAACTTGGTGTATTGTTTTGTCTTCCCCTGACTCTTGTTTTCTTTAATAAACATTTGTTTCTTAATAAAAACAAGTAGATTTTGCTTGACTAAGATCACTGACTTTAGACCTATATTTTAATTTAGTCCCCTAGTCAGTTTGAACTTCCTGGCATCTGCCAAGAAGGAAGAGGAGGCTGGAGTGCTTTGTTGGCCTGGGTGAGCTGAGGGAGTGGGCTTTCCTGTGGGGCTCTTGTCCCGCTCCCTGGAGGAGGTGAGGCCCCTCTGCAGCCAGTGTGGCCCCAAGACTGTGGAGGGAGGGTCCCAGGGACCCACAGCACCTGGAAGGGAGTGTGCACTGTGGGGGAGTGGGGATAGAATCACATGCTCTGGAATACTGCCTGCAATTCCAGTATACTGGGCTCTAACAGTTACACGTGTGGCTGAAACAGCTAAATCATTTTGGTTTATCCAGCTCAGGCTTTTTTCAATTAATTGCTAAAACCCATTGCCAAGAGATTTTAAGACTCAACACTGTCAGACTTTTAAATGTGGAGTTAATGTTTGGAAAAAGAATTATGTCTTCTGGCATTCATGTTTGGAAGCTCTGCCAAGAGTGGACATAGTTGGAATGTGATTCATTAACTGCTGTGAATAAGCTGAGGTTGTAGTTTTTAATCACTATGCATTTAATTTGTAATGGTTCTCCCCACCCACCCCACACTGATTTTGTTTTAAAGGTTTGGTTGCATATACTTTGAGTGCTTTCATTCATGGTAGCAATATGTACTGTAAACAGGTGTGACTCACATCAGCTTTCACAGTGATCAAGCAAAATATACACCCGAGCTCACGGATTGTTAAGAGACCTGATACAAACAAGGTGGGATGATTCTTCTTCTGTTTGTCGTGTATTATAATTATGGCTGATATTTCACATCCAACGTCAATTAGAAGAGTGCACTTATATACCTGTGGCTGAGTTAAGACACTGATTCTCCTTTTTAAAATACTCTTTAAGCAGCCAGGAATCAACAACTTTATCAGCCTTACTTTAGAACATATGTTAAGAACGAGGTATGATTCTTCAGTTCAGTTCAGCTGCTCAGTCATGTCTGAGTCTTTGCAACCCCGTGGGCTGCAGCATGCCAGGCTTCCCTGTCCATCACCATCTCCCGGAGCTTACTCAAACTCATGTTCGTTGAGTTGGTGATGCCTTCCAGCCATCCCATCCACTGTCGTCCCATTCTCCTCCTGCTCTCAATCTTTTGCAACAGCGGGGTCTTTTCCGATGAGTCAGTTCTTCGCGTCAGGTGGCCAAAATATTGGAGTTTCAGCTTCAGCATCAGTCCTTCCAAAGAATATTCAGGACTGATTTCATTTAGGATGGACTGGTTGGATCTCCTTGCAGTCCAAATTACTCTCAAGAGTCTTCTCCAACACCACAGTTCAAAAGCATCAATTCTTTGGTGCTCAGCTTTCTTTATAGTGCAACTCGCACAGCCGTACATGAGAGTATGATTCTCAAGATATTTTTAAACATAAGCTTTTAAACTTATAAACATTTTTGGATATAAAACATATATACTGACTTTTAAGATTGTGTGAACTAATATCTGGCCAAAAAAAAATTTAAGAAGTATCTTACTTTTCTTGGAGATTTTTTTTCACTGTTACTAAGGGCATTTTGCATTTCAGTTTGAGGCCAAAGTAACAGAGACTTCCTTCAAAAGAAACAGCAATGTCCCTTTCCTGGTCTAGAATCCAGTCGGGATCACGAAGCATTTAGTTGTATAGTTCAGTTCAGATTGCTACTGAGTCTCAATCTCCTCCCTTTTATATTTGTGATGTAAAATAATAAGAAGTTAGTTGTATAAAATATTAAAATATCTTGAGCTTGTGGGGAGAGTAGGTGCTGATTCAGGCATTGCATCGTAGCAGTATACCTACATTTAAGATATGAAATATCTCATGTTGTTTATTCATGACACTGAAGAGGGAAGACTGTGGATTCTTACTAAAGATCATTATTCTCAACTTGAAAACTTGTTAACCTTAAGTTAAGGTTAAGTTAATGTTAAGTTAGTGTAATGGAACTTAATGTCAAGTTCCAGTTCCAGTCTTGCTGGCCACAAAGGAGTCACCCAGAAGTTTGTTTCTGCCACCACTGTTTGTGGGGACCCCAGAGAAACTGTCATTTCTGTTTCCTGATACTTCAAGATTTACTAGGTCCCAGTTTTCCATGAAGGTTGATGATCTTCCCCCAGTGGGTAGAGTTTAGGGCTGTTCCTCAACTCCCGAAGGACCTGCTGGAAGAATCTTGGTGGGAATATTGGTCCCTTGGGATCTCAAAGGACCTTGTTCTGATGGAATTTCATAGACTTCCACACCCAGGTCACTGTGGATCCAGAAAACCAGGCCTTCAGCATGGACTGAGATGAACATGTCTGTTTCTGTGTAGAGTTTTCATTTGGGCTTAAGAGTGCAGACTCTGGAATTAGACTGCCTAACTCCAAATTCCTGCTTTACTGCTTATTTTTAAATTACGTTGAGCAAATGCCTTAATTTCCTGTGTCTTCATATTCCCTTCTTCAAAATGGGCAAAATAACAATATCTGCCACATATGGGTGATTGAAGCACTTGTATATATAACTTTAAAGTACAATATATGGCCCATAATCAGCAGTCAACGGTAGCTGCCATCATCATTCCCTCCCTCCTTCCCCTTTTCTTCCTGCCTCCCTCCTCCCTCTCCACCTGCTCTTCCTCCTCAGTGGGCTAGAACACAGTCTGTTGTCTGTCTAACATGTCTAGCATGTCGGTCCTCCTTGCTACTCCACATGCTCTCCTTTCAC
>SJYW01054931.1:1391513-1467736 GCA_006410735.1 Raphicerus campestris | reverse complement strand
TTTTAGGAGCTGGGTTACAAGGGGATCATGGTCGGCATCAGGGCACTCCAATGCACGTTTCTAGCTTCTTGAATTTTCAAGAGTTAGACACTTCACTTGGAAGTGAGTAATGAATTGCCATTGATTTCAATAAAGCCCAGTAAATTCCTTTTTCTCTTTAGATTTTTTTTCCTATATAGTTGTGTTTGTTTTTTAAAAACAAAATATATGCTCATATATTCATAAGCATATTCATTGTATGCCAGGCATAGGTTTGGCCTTAGGTAGATTTTCGGGAATCCTCAAATTCCCCCCTGCAAGGTTATTACTATTAACTTCTTCTTGCAAACAGAGAAACTGAGGCATGGTGAGTTTTGTTGTTTCTTTTCTTTTTTTTTTTTTGCTGCACTGTATAGCTTGTGGGATCTCAGTTCTCCAACCAGAGACTGAACCTGAGTCTTGGCAGTGAAATCATTGTGACCTAACTAACCACTGGATTGTCACAGAGTTCCCAAGATTTTTTTTTTTCAACTAACATGCTGAAGATCACACAGCCAGTTAAGGGATGAAAGGAAAATTTATGTCTCTGTGGTTTCAAGACATCTGTTTGTAGATGGCTCTTTCTCACCAAGTCGCAACACCCAAAGAAAGCCTCGTGCTCTCCTGCGGTTCCCAGGCGGCTTCGCCCAGTACTGCGTCAGACAGCAATTTTGCCTAAAACACAAGTGTAGTTAATCTTTTGGGTTGTGGATGTTCTTAAATAAAATACTTATTGATGCTTAGAATTAGTTTGAGACTGCTTTAAAGATTTCTTGATCAGTCATATTAAGGCAAATCTAGTAGAAAAGAATAATAGAAATGAGCAATAAAAGGAATACATGGAAGTTAGAATATTTCAATCCTATAAGCATATTTTAAAAGAATTAGATGGCTCAGAGCCACATAGAGCAGGTATACGCATATATATACATATATGTTGCATCTACGTATTTGTGACTTTGTATAATAATTCTGAAGAGCATTCTCAGAGAAGCTGCTTATTCATCCAGCTTGAATATTAAAATATTCATATTGAAATATTAAAATATTTCATCCAGTGATTTGAATATAGTAGATATTCTGTGAATAAATGGTTTAAAATGTGAATGGCAAGTTCAGTGGCAAGGAACCAGTTAAGCAAAGCATGTAATACTTATTTGCAATATTAAACAGCTATCTGTCAAAAAGACAGTTAACACGGAAAGCTGCTTAGGATGATGTTGTTGTTGAGTCGCTAAGTTGTGTCCAACTCTTGTGACACCACATACTGTAGCCCGCCAGGCTCCTTTATCCATGGGATTTCCCAGGAAAAAATACTGGAGTGGGTTGCCATTTTCTTCTCCAGGGGATCTTCCTGATCCAGGGATTTAATCCGACTCTCTGGCATTGGCAGATAGATCCTTTACCACTGAGCCATGATGTAGTGTTAGGTAAAATATGAATACATAGTAATGTTATAATAATAGAAAAAAGCCTCTAAACAGAGTGAGAACATAACTGTAGCAAATTGTTAGGAGGAGGATTTTAGAAGGTTCAACTTGGTGTATTGTTTTGTCTTCCCCTGACTCTTGTTTTCTTTAATAAACATTTGTTTCTTAATAAAAACAAGTAGATTTTGCTTGACTAAGATCACTGACTTTAGACCTATATTTTAATTTAGTCCCCTAGTCAGTTTGAACTTCCTGGCATCTGCCAAGAAGGAAGAGGAGGCTGGAGTGCTTTGTTGGCCTGGGTGAGCTGAGGGAGTGGGCTTTCCTGTGGGGCTCTTGTCCCGCTCCCTGGAGGAGGTGAGGCCCCTCTGCAGCCAGTGTGGCCCCAAGACTGTGGAGGGAGGGTCCCAGGGACCCACAGCACCTGGAGGGGAGTGTGCACTGTGGGGGAGTGGGGATAGAATCACATGCTCTGGAATACTGCCTGCAATTCCAGTATACTGGGCTCTAACAGTTACACGTGTGGCTGAAACAGCTAAATCATTTTGGTTTATCCAGCTCAGGCTTTTTTCAATTAATTGCTAAAACCCATTGCCAAGAGATTTTAAGACTCAACACTGTCAGACTTTTAAATGTGGAGTTAATGTTTGGAAAAAGAATTATGTCTTCTGGCATTCATGTTTGGAAGCTCTGCCAAGAGTGGACATAGTTGGAATGTGATTCATTAACTGCTGTGAATAAGCTGAGGTTGTAGTTTTTAATCACTATGCATTTAATTTGTAATGGTTCTCCCCACCCACCCCACACTGATTTTGTTTTAAAGGTTTGGTTGCATATACTTTGAGTGCTTTCATTCATGGTAGCAATATGTACTGTAAACAGGTGTGACTCACATCAGCTTTCACAGTGATCAAGCAAAATATACACCCGAGCTCACGGATTGTTAAGAGACCTGATACAAACAAGGTGGGATGATTCTTCTTCTGTTTGTCGTGTATTATAATTATGGCTGATATTTCACATCCAACGTCAATTAGAAGAGTGCACTTATATACCTGTGGCTGAGTTAAGACACTGATTCTCCTTTTTAAAATACTCTTTAAGCAGCCAGGAATCAACAACTTTATCAGCCTTACTTTAGAACATATGTTAAGAACGAGGTATGATTCTTCAGTTCAGTTCAGCTGCTCAGTCATGTCTGAGTCTTTGCAACCCCGTGGGCTGCAGCATGCCAGGCTTCCCTGTCCATCACCATCTCCCGGAGCTTACTCAAACTCATGTTCGTTGAGTTGGTGATGCCTTCCAGCCATCCCATCCACTGTCGTCCCATTCTCCTCCTGCTCTCAATCTTTTGCAACAGCGGGGTCTTTTCCGATGAGTCAGTTCTTCGCGTCAGGTGGCCAAAATATTGGAGTTTCAGCTTCAGCATCAGTCCTTCCAAAGAATATTCAGGACTGATTTCATTTAGGATGGACTGGTTGGATCTCCTTGCAGTCCAAATTACTCTCAAGAGTCTTCTCCAACACCACAGTTCAAAAGCATCAATTCTTTGGTGCTCAGCTTTCTTTATAGTGCATCTCGCACAGCCGTACATGANCTTTACCACTGAGCCATGATGTAGTGTTAGGTAAAATATGAATACATAGTAATGTTATAATAATAGAAAAAAGCCTCTAAACAGAGTGAGAACATAACTGTAGCAAATTGTTAGGAGGAGGATTTTAGAAGGTTCAACTTGGTGTATTGTTTTGTCTTCCCCTGACTCTTGTTTTCTTTAATAAACATTTGTTTCTTAATAAAAACAAGTAGATTTTGCTTGACTAAGATCACTGACTTTAGACCTATATTTTAATTTAGTCCCCTAGTCAGTTTGAACTTCCTGGCATCTGCCAAGAAGGAAGAGGAGGCTGGAGTGCTTTGTTGGCCTGGGTGAGCTGAGGGAGTGGGCTTTCCTGTGGGGCTCTTGTCCCGCTCCCTGGAGGAGGTGAGGCCCCTCTGCAGCCAGTGTGGCCCCAAGACTGTGGAGGGAGGGTCCCAGGGACCCACAGCACCTGGAAGGGAGTGTGCACTGTGGGGGAGTGGGGATAGAATCACATGCTCTGGAATACTGCCTGCAATTCCAGTATACTGGGCTCTAACAGTTACACGTGTGGCTGAAACAGCTAAATCATTTTGGTTTATCCAGCTCAGGCTTTTTTCAATTAATTGCTAAAACCCATTGCCAAGAGATTTTAAGACTCAACACTGTCAGACTTTTAAATGTGGAGTTAATGTTTGGAAAAAGAATTATGTCTTCTGGCATTCATGTTTGGAAGCTCTGCCAAGAGTGGACATAGTTGGAATGTGATTCATTAACTGCTGTGAATAAGCTGAGGTTGTAGTTTTTAATCACTATGCATTTAATTTGTAATGGTTCTCCCCACCCACCCCACACTGATTTTGTTTTAAAGGTTTGGTTGCATATACTTTGAGTGCTTTCATTCATGGTAGCAATATGTACTGTAAACAGGTGTGACTCACATCAGCTTTCACAGTGATCAAGCAAAATATACACCCGAGCTCACGGATTGTTAAGAGACCTGATACAAACAAGGTGGGATGATTCTTCTTCTGTTTGTCGTGTATTATAATTATGGCTGATATTTCAGATCCAACGTCAATTAGAAGAGTGCACTTATATACCTGTGGCTGAGTTAAGACACTGATTCTCCTTTTTAAAATACTCTTTAAGCAGCCAGGAATCAACAACTTTATCAGCCTTACTTTAGAACATATGTTAAGAACGAGGTATGATTCTTCAGTTCAGTTCAGCTGCTCAGTCATGTCTGAGTCTTTGCAACCCCGTGGGCTGCAGCATGCCAGGCTTCCCTGTCCATCACCATCTCCCGGAGCTTACTCAAACTCATGTTCGTTGAGTTGGTGATGCCTTCCAGCCATCCCATCCACTGTCGTCCCATTCTCCTCCTGCTCTCAATCTTTTGCAACAGCGGGGTCTTTTCCGATGAGTCAGTTCTTCGCGTCAGGTGGCCAAAATATTGGAGTTTCAGCTTCAGCATCAGTCCTTCCAAAGAATATTCAGGACTGATTTCATTTAGGATGGACTGGTTGGATCTCCTTGCAGTCCAAATTACTCTCAAGAGTCTTCTCCAACACCACAGTTCAAAAGCATCAATTCTTTGGTGCTCAGCTTTCTTTATAGTGCAACTCGCACAGCCGTACATGAGAGTATGATTCTCAAGATATTTTTAAACATAAGCTTTTAAACTTATAAACATTTTTGGATATAAAACATATATACTGACTTTTAAGATTGTGTGAACTAATATCTGGCCAAAAAAAAATTTAAGAAGTATCTTACTTTTCTTGGAGATTTTTTTTCACTGTTACTAAGGGCATTTTGCATTTCAGTTTGAGGCCAAAGTAACAGAGACTTCCTTCAAAAGAAACAGCAATGTCCCTTTCCTGGTCTAGAATCCAGTCGGGATCACGAAGCATTTAGTTGTATAGTTCAGTTCAGATTGCTACTGAGTCTCAATCTCCTCCCTTTTATATTTGTGATGTAAAATAATAAGAAGTTAGTTGTATAAAATATTAAAATATCTTGAGCTTGTGGGGAGAGTAGGTGCTGATTCAGGCATTGCGTCGTAGCAGTATACCTACATTTAAGATATGAAATATCTCATGTTGTTTATTCATGACACTGAAGAGGGAAGACTGTGGATTCTTACTAAAGATCATTATTCTCAACTTGAAAACTTGTTAACCTTAAGTTAAGGTTAAGTTAATGTTAAGTTAGTGTAATGGAACTTAATGTCAAGTTCCAGTTCCAGTCTTGCTGGCCACAAAGGAGTCACCCAGAAGTTTGTTTCTGCCACCACTGTTTGTGGGGACCCCAGAGAAACTGTCATTTCTGTTTCCTGATACTTCAAGATTTACTAGGTCCCAGTTTTCCATGAAGGTTGATGATCTTCCCCCAGTGGGTAGAGTTTAGGGCTGTTCCTCAACTCCCGAAGGACCTGCTGGAAGAATCTTGGTGGGAATATTGGTCCCTTGGGATCTCAAAGGACCTTGTTCTGATGGAATTTCATAGACTTCCACACCCAGGTCACTGTGGATCCAGAAAACCAGGCCTTCAGCATGGACTGAGATGAACATGTCTGTTTCTGTGTAGAGTTTTCATTTGGGCTTAAGAGTGCAGACTCTGGAATTAGACTGCCTAACTCCAAATTCCTGCTTTACTGCTTATTTTTAAATTACGTTGAGCAAATGCCTTAATTTCCTGTGTCTTCATATTCCCTTCTTCAAAATGGGCAAAATAACAATATCTGCCACATATGGGTGATTGAAGCACTTGTATATATAACTTTAAAGTACAATATATGGCCCATAATCAGCAGTCAACGGTAGCTGCCATCATCATTCCCTCCCTCCTTCCCCTTTTCTTCCTGCCTCCCTCCTCCCTCTCCACCTGCTCTTCCTCCTCAGTGGGCTAGAACACAGTCTGTTGTCTGTCTAACATGTCTAGCATGTCGGTCCTCCTTGCTACTCCACATGCTCTCCTTTCACTCAGAAGAGGCTACGCTGCAGCAGGACATGCCGTCTGCCCCTCCTGGTGCATCCCTGGTGACCCAAGTTTATCCAGATCAGTCCTGGCCTGTGGCAGGGGTTTCCTGAGTCAGAAGTAGCTTCATGGACAGATTTTCTCCATCCAGCTTCATGAGATGAGCAGAGAACCCATGTTCCCAAAGCCCGTAGTTCATTCAGTTTGGATTATTTTTTTTCCCACTGCCATCACCAGTTCACATCTTTGTGTCTATTTCTTATAGAAAAAAATTCCTAATTTTCTCCTCTTTTCTTTCACCAGTCTCCATTCCCTCCAGGCCATCTAAGATTATCTTGTTAAATATTGTTGTGATAATTTCTTTCTTTATTTCAAAAATGGTTAATTGTGCCCCACTGTCTACAGACAATAATTGCTAGCTTGGTCTTCAAGCCTGGCTCACTCACTCTCTTCCCCACCCGCGTTTCCAGCCACATCTCTGAGTCTCCGCATGTCTATGCCCTTTCCAAATAAACACATCACAGTTTCATGTCCAAGACATTTGATGGTGTCATTTCTTCTGCGTGTCCCTCTCCTGTTCCCTCTACTTTTCTGCCCCTTCTAACACACACACACACACACACACACACACACACACACGAGTGAAGACAAAGCCAATGCTAGTTACCCTAGAGCCTCCTCTGATGTTCAGCAGTCATGTTGTTTTTCTGAGCCTTCAGTGGAGCACCAGTCTCACGTGGAGATCGTTGTTTTAGCCTCTCAACTGATATGGGGTTTCCTGAGGAAGGAACTGCATTTGATTCATCCTTTGAACATCCCCTTTTGCTTGTCATAATCTTACACTTGCAGACTCTCAATCAACATTTAATGAATCAAATTGCATGCAGCTTGATTTTGGCAAGCATACATTTAAAAGTCTATAATCTTATAAATTTGAGTATCTTTACTCACACTGTAGGAAGATTTATAGTAAGATTCCTCTATCAATAAACATCTGCTCTGCATTTAAAGAAAGACTTGATTTACCTACAATTTTAGGACTCTACTTATTATATACAAAAGACCATGAAACTGCATAGAAGGTGCCTGCAATACAGCGCTCAGCTGTGCTGTACACTGGGCTTTGGGGCTCTAGAGTTACTCACTTAACCCTCATAATAGCCCTGTAAGAGGGAGCCTATTATTAGCATCCGCACATAAGGAAACTGAAGCTCAAAGAGCTCAAGTCACTTGCTTATAATCACTTAACTAGATCTGGGATTCACATCTGGACATTTGGCTCTAGGGACCCCATTCTTAAGCACCGTGCCATTCCCATTCAGGATGACAAAAGCTATCTGATCTCTTGGTTTGTGCAGAAGTGAACTGTAATTCTTGTTCATTATTTGCTGGAAGAAATGGAGACCTCTGCAGGCCTTCCCCTAGGGGTGGGTATCCTGAGAACCAAATGGAATTCTGAGAAATCACTCACAGGCAGAGTGCTAGTATAAAATTAAGGCTTAAAAAAGTGCTTCTTAGTCAAGAAATTAAGGGAGACATCATGGTCAGTGAACCTAATTGTAGTCAGTTAAATTAGCTGTGTTGCTGAATGACTTGGGCTGTGGAAAACCCAGGAAGTTCCAGAATTGTTCTCTTACATTTCCTGTACTCCCACCTCCACCCCCAGTATTTTTTTAACCATTGTCAGTGAGTTAGAAATACAATAATGTGAAGTCAGCCATTAATATTTATATTACACCAGGAACAAGAGAAATGGGAAAAGTCGGAAATAATACTGAGTGTTTTGACTCATAACTCCAACACGATTTCTGTGATAATAGTTTAGAATGATATGTATCTGGCATATTGCAATAAGATCTAATCATTATGACTTCTCTGTTGATTTAAGAAAATTCCAAATAGAGACAAATGCAAGATTGGCAGCCTCTATTTTATACATGGTTTATGTCTCAAAGCCATATTACGGAGAATGCAAGATTCTTATGACTTCTGAAGATAAAACAAAAGCCTATGAAGAAGCTTTTGGAAAATTATTTTGGAGCTTCCCACACCCCAGAAATGCATTCTCCTCTATCACTGGGGCGGCTTTGGTGGAAATGCTTAAGAAGGACTACTTTTTCTTTTGCTTTGTTTTGCCTTTTATACCCAGATAGAGTTCAGCAAGAATTGTAAGCATATGAAAAGGTTAGAAGATTTCCCTGGCAGTCCACTGCTGCAGGGGGTGCTGGTTCCATCCGTGGTTGGGGCCCTAAGATTCCCACATGCTGCGTGGCATGGACAAAAATTTTTAAAAATACAAATAAAACGTATCTCTTAAAAAAGTTGTGTCAGCCAGAATGTTCCATGCTAGATGTCTCATTAACATAACCATAAGCCTCAAGGAGAAAAGATATTGGCCTCTTCCTTCTCCTTTTCCTCAAGCACTTCCCCAGAGACACACTGTGACTCGTTTCAGCAAATTGCCATCTTTTGTTGGGTGAAAAAGGATTGCCTAGGTGGGTTCTGGAGCAAAGGCTCTCCTTGACCCAAGTCCTGTAGCCCCAAGGAAAGCTGAACCTTTGTCTAGGAATCTGCCTGTTCATTTGTCATCTGTCACTGATTCTTGTCTGGGAACCAGAGACCAAAACTCTCCAGGGATACCACTTACATTCTTACGTGACTATGGTGTTAATGGCACAGTCCAGGAATATCCCTTTTTTATGCAAATTTCCCTCCTTTTCAAAGAATAGGGCCCTGAAAATTCTGTAATTTTGTACAGTGGCCTATTGCAATTAGCTAGCAAAGACAAACCCTGCCATTTGACTGCACAGGGGAAAAAAAAAGGAAAATGGACAGAAGTCCAGTGGCATTTGCAGCTTTCCTGGAGATTGTTTTATCAGTGTGCCTCTACAGCCAGATCTGGGCCACATCTGGCAGCTGGCCGATGGCACACTGTGTGGCTGGCTCTGCCAGTGGCTTGCCCAGGGAGCATCACTTCATCTCATCGGCATGTTCTTATCGGCCATGAAAAAATAAATGTGTGAGTAAGATGGTGCTCGTAAAGCTAATGGAGGCTTTTAGGAGTTTTTTGGTGGTTGTTGTTTGATTTGATTTATGACAGATCTCTGGCGAGTTAGTTTTTCATTTGGTCTCTGTTTTCACCATTGGATCTGGAGAGGTGGAGATCTCCTCTTTGGTTTCTTTTAACAGCATGCATAGCATCTTTTAAACACATCTTTTCCCAGGTGAAACAATAATTTAGTGCCATCAGTTTCAAGATTAAAAGCATAAACCCATCTGAAGTGACTTGGAACAGTTATTAAACAAAATACTGCCTTGTATCCGGAAACTTAGGCAGACAAACCATGGAGAATGGAGCGTGAGGATGAATTGCTGCACGGATTGTCAGATTGCCAGAGATTCCAGAGGGCTGGCTCCAGGCAGACAGTTCATTCTTCCTGGTAGGACAGTTTGCTTTTATTCACACGTGGGAAGATAAAGGGTTTCCCCTCTCAGCTGCTTGTGGAACAGGGGATGTTCTGAGAGGAACTGGCCCACTGTGCTCAAAGCAGGCAGCTCCTAGGGTTCCTGGCCCTTATTCCTTTTGTCCAAGGAGTCAGTCCATTGTCTGCCAGCTCCTGGTCTCATGTCTGGTGCCAAACACCACAATGCTACTCCATTTGGTATCACTGATGGCTTTTCCCACAATCCAGGGTGACATACTACAAACCACAAAAGGTAGAAGGATTTATTTCTCGTGATTTTCTTACTACTTGATGAACTGCCTTTCTGCTGTCTCCCAGTCGGGTGGGAATTTGTGACTACAAAGATGGACCTGCTTCCCAGACAAGGCTAGAGGTAGGGAGGAGGTCGGAGTTAGTCCAAATTCTGTGAAACACACAGCACTTCCAGTTGTAAAGCAAACATCCATGCAGATTGTGAGGCTTGCTTTTGGGTCTGCTAGAGTTCTAAAGAACCACTCAAAAGGGTTAGGGTTCAGCCTTGAATGGGAATTGAGGCAGTCTTACCAATCTAGGAACACTGCGCAGGAAGAGAATATAACCACGGCCAAAGCTAGAAGTCACCTCTGAACTCTTAATGGATTTCCAATGACACTGGCATTGAGTGTTGTTCAAATACATGTGTAGATCCTTTTTAAAAATTGAGACAGAGAGTACCTAAGAGTAAATACATTTTTTGGGCAGGTGTGGGTGAGAAAGTCTTTCATAGAAAAAGATATCATCCTCAAGGGAGTCTGGCTGGAAACTGAGAATGTAGGACTTTCCTGGTGGCTTGGTTGTCAAGAATTCACTTGCCAGTGCAGGGGACCTGGGTTCAATCCCTGGTTCGAAAGGATGCCAAATGCCGCCAAACAACTAAGCCCGTGTGCCACAGCCGCTGGAGCCCACACTCAAGGGCCCATGAACCACAGCTCATGAAGCCCACGAGCCTGGAGCTTGTGCTCTGCAGTGAGAAGCCAGTACAGCGAGAAGCTCGTGCACCGCAGGCAGAGAGCAGCCACACTCTCTGCAACTGGAAGGAGCCCACATGCAGCAACAAAGACTCAATGCGGCCAAAAAGTTAATTAATTAAAATAAATTAATAATTAGTTTTAAAAAAACCAAAAGAACTTAGGCTTGTAGGATCCTTCTGTGGTTTCTAATTAATTAATTTTCCTTCTCACTGCCAGTCACACTTTTCTGTTTTCATCACTTTTCCCTTTTAACTCCAGGAATGCAGATATTAACTTTTAAGTCTGTGGAATGGAATCTCTATCTGTCAGACCTTCAGACAGGCAGTAATTTGGATGTTTTGCCAAAGGCAGTAGAGCAGCCAGCTCCCAGCTTCAATTCCCTGCTCTGGACTGAAGCTGCCTCCCGCTCTGTGGTGGCTGTGCCTTGAAGAACCTATCAAATAACTTTTAATGATAGCATTTGTATAGGCAAGGGCATATCCTATCCCTGCTAAGGTTTAGTTATGTTTTTGCAGCATAGCACTGAGAATGTGGGAAGGATGGTATCGGTGAGTTAAGGGTGATTAAAGGATGTGTGTGTTTACATTTTCTTTCTTTGAACTTCTTCCAGAAATGTTTACTGGGACTTTGAGGGGGATGCAGCCAAATTAGAGTTTTACTGTGTGTTCTTGATTTGGGAAATTATATGTATTGCACAGCAAGTTAGCATGATGGCATGCACTCTTATCTATACATATGAAGTATTTATGATTTTGCAGCCTTTCCTTTCAATTGTTCCATGAAAATCTAAAAAAAAAAAACCCTCTAATTATTCAACCATGAGAAAGTAGGACATCCCGTCATTTGCAACAACGTAGATGGACCTTGAGCACATATTGCTACGTGAGATGAGTCAGATAGAAAAAGATAAATAGTGTATGATCTCCATTTACATATGGAATCTAAGAAAAGACCAGTTCATAAAAACAGAAAGCAAAATGGTAGCTACCAGGGGATAGAGGGTGGGAAAATAGGATTGATATTGTTTAAGGGTACAAACTTGCTGTGAGTAACAAACCCTAGAGGTTTAATGCACAGTGTAGTGAATACAGACAACAATACTTTATTGTAATCATCAACTTGCTGAGAGACTATTACTTAATTATTGCAACCACTCAGAAGAAATGATAAGTAATATGATAGATATGCTAATTTGGAGAAGGAAATGGCAACCCACCCCAGTATTCTTGCTTAGAGAACTCCTTGGACAGAGGACCCTGGCGGGCTACAGAGGACCCCCATGGGGTCGCAAAGAGTCAGACACACCTGAGCAGCTAACACAGCAGCGCGCATGCTGATTATCCCTACAGTGACTGTCATATTAAAAGACATCAAGACACCAAACTAACATGTTGTCTACCTTAAATTAGTGTTATATGTCAAATATACTTCAACGAGAAAAATGTCAAGTTCCCACTGATAATCAATTTAGACTTGCTTTTCCTCACTGTTTTTGTTAGAAGTCGTTGGAATGTAATAAAAGTTTAAGGAGAGATCAGTATGGCGTCATCATCACTGTTTGGATAAGCCTTCCTGTTGTTATGTCTTCTTGGAAAAAGTAAATATAGGTTAGGAAAATATTTTGACTTATTCATAGCAACAAGTAACTAGTTATTTCATCTTTGTTATTACATTTGCAAAGCAAGTATCTCAATTAACCTGTGCAAAGAACAAATGAATTTGAAATGTATTTAAAACTGAGACTCAGTTGAAGTCAAGCACAGTAATGACTCACTTTAATTTTGAAAAAAGCTTCTCATTCTACTTTATTATGCAAATATGGATTTAGTATTAATGGCCTATCTTCTGTGCTTATGAGCACTCTTAAAAATCAAAAAATCCTTATAGCTACCACACTAATGGTTTTCTTTCCTTTCTTTTCTATAATTTTCTTGCTTCTTCATGATATTTTGTAATGACAAGATTAAATATTTTATGTATCTCTATAATCTTGTTTTTAAAAATCAACTGTTGCAAGTAGAAAAACATTTAACTTCATTTAGATTCAGACAATATTTGGAAAGCTGTCACATGTACAAGTTTTCTGAGAGAAAGTGATGGATAGGAAAGTGCCTAACCCCACAGAATATAGTCGAAAAGGAAGACAGGCATTATTTGTTTGTTTTTGTATATTTATTTAACAGGTATTTAATGCATGAGTAACTGTTTATATTCTACGTTCCATTCTAAATAATTTGCGAGTATTAACTCATGTAATTAATTATACACAAGTATTTCTAAAGAGAGAAACAATCTTTTTTATTTGGATTTCATTATCATTTAATAATAGGGAACAACAGAGATGTGTGGCATATGAACACACAGCATCTCTCTCATTTCGTCACATTTTCAGAATGACATCTGGACAAAGAGAAATCTGATCTCTTATATCAGGAAAGGAAGGCTGAGTTGGGCTCACAGTCTTCTTCTGCCTATTTAAGCCATTTGGTCCCCCTATTGGCTTTGGCTGGTATGACCAGTTGTACTCATGCTGACTTGGCATGGTCTTCCCTTAACCTGATGTAGTCATTGTTGTTGCAATTAGCCTTTTCTATGCTATTCTATTTTGGGAGAAGCTGATGAAGAGTACCTCCCTTCAAAATTTGTTTGCTCATCCCTGTTTTCAGAGAAATTATCATGTCTTGCATACTTGACTCTCAAGATGACTAAAGTTGTGCTTGAGTGGTCTTAGGAAGGTCTTTTTTTTTTTTAAGCTCCAAATCTAATTTTGTCTCTTAAAAGTTCAAAGAACTCCTTATTGCTTTTCAAGCAACATAGTCTAGAAACAATATGTTATACTCTTAATTGTATAATATATACTGTGGTATTTCAAAAGCCTTTAGAAATTACTCTGCTTTCTTATAAACTTCATTTTACAAATCAAGGTAAATTATATACATTAATCAGAAATTACTGTTAAGAGTGGTAGAGAAGAGAAAGAGAAATGAGTAAACTGCATGAACATAGATTTTTACCATGTATGGGACAGTCTTTAAATTATGGAACTTTCTTTTCTTTATGTACATTAAAAAAAATTGTAGTATAGTTGATTTACAATGTTGTGTTAGTTTCAATGTACAGCAAAGTGATTTAGTTATGCACACACATATTTTATTCAGATGCTTTTTCTTTATAGTTAATTCAAAATATTGAATATAGTTCCCTGTGCTATACAGTGGTGGGACTTTCTTGGAAAAAGGGGATTTGTGAGTTTCTTTGAACAAATTTAGGAGGCCCCTGTGCTTAGTCACTCAGCTATGACTCTTTGCAACCCCATGGACTAGTAGCCTGCCAGGCTCCTCCATGCGGAGTCCCCAGGGAAGAACATGGAGTGGGTTGCCATGCCCTCCTCCAGGGGATCTTCCCAACCCAGAGATAAAACCCAGGTCTCCTGCGTTACAGGAGAATTCTTTACCAGCTGGGCCACCAGGGAAACCCTCAGAGGCCCCTAGAATATATTTTTGTGACAGTATTTTCTTTGCTATCTCTCTTAGTCTCTCCAGGCTGCTANCCATGGACTAGTAGCCTGCCAGGCTCCTCCATGCGGAGTCCCCAGGGAAGAACATGGGGTGGGTTGCCATGCCCTCCTCCAGGGGATCTTCCCAACCCAGAGATAAAACCCAGGTCTCCCGCGTTACAGGAGAATTCTTTACCAGCTGGGCCAGCAGGGAAACCCTCAGAGGCCCCTAGAATATATTTTTGTGACAATATTTTCTTTGCTATCTCTCTTAGTCTCTCCAGGCTGCTATAACAAAATATCATAGACCAGGTAGCTTATGTACAACAGACATTCATTTCTCACAGTCTGGAGCCTGGGAGGTTCAAGATCACAGTGCTAGCGGATATAGTGTAGTGGCTGGTGAGAACCAGTTCCTAGCTCATAGCCATCTTGCTGTCTTCACCTGCTGGAAGGGGCAAGCCAACTCACTGGGGGCCTTCTTTATGAAGGCTCTGATCCCATTCATGAGGGCTTTGCCCTTGTGAAAGTAAGCACCCCCCCAAGACCTCACCTCCTAATACTGTCACATCAGACATTCAGTTCAGTTCAGTTCAGTCTCTCAGTCTTGTCCGACTCTTTGCAACCCCATGAATCACAGCATGCCAGGCCTCCCTGTCCATCACCAACTCCCGGAATTTACTCAGATTCATGTCCATCGAGTCGGTGATGCCATCCAGCCATCTCATCCTCTGTTGTGCCCCTCTCCTCCTGCCCCCAATCCATCCTAGCATCAGGGTCTTTTCCAACTCTTTGCATGAGGTCGCNGTTCAGTTCAGTTCAGTCGCTCAGTCTTGTCCGACTCTTTGCAACCCCATGAATCACAGCATGCCAGGCCTCCCTGTCCATCACCAACTCCCAGAATTTACTCAGACTCATGTCCATTGAGTCGGTGATGCCATCCAGCCATCTCATCCTCTGTTGTCTTCCTCTCCTCCTGCCCCCAATCCATCCTAGCATCAGCGTCTTTTCCAGCTCTTTGCATGAGGTGGCCAAAGTATTGGAGTTTCAACTTTAGCATCAGTCCTTCCAGTGAACACCCAGGACTGATCTCCTTTAGGATGGACTGGTTGGATCTCCNTCATGATGTACTCTGCATAGACGTTAAATAAGCAGGGTGACAACATACAGCCTTGACATACTCCTTTTCCTATTTGGAACCAGTCTGTTGTTCCATGTCTAGTTCTAACTGTTGCTTCCTGACCTGCATATAGGTTTCTCAAGAGGCAGGTCATCAGCCATTAGGATTTCATTATATGAATTTGATTGGGACACAATTATTTAGACCATACTTTAAGCAAATTTGGGCTTCCCTGGTGGCTCAGATGGTAAAGAATCTGTCCACACTGAAGGAGACCTGGGTTCAATCTCTGAAGTCAGGAAGATTCCCATGGAGAAGGGAATGGTAACCCACCCCAGTACTGTTGCCTGAAGAATGCCATGGGCAGAGGAGAGGAGTCTGGTGGGCTACAGTCCATGGGGTCGCAAAGATTCAGACACAACTGAGCGACTAACACTTTCATTTCACTTTTTTTTCTTCTTTTAAGCACATTTAGGAGGCTCCTGGAGCATCACTTGTGTGATAGCATTGTCTGCCACATCTGTGTGTGTGCATGCACTCATGCTCAGTCTTGTCTGGCTCTTTGCAGCCCCATGGACTAGAGTTGCCAAGCTCCTCATCAATGGAGTTTTCCAGGCAAGAATACTGGAGTGTGTTGCTATTTACTTCTCCGGGGAATCTTTCCAACACAGGGATCAAACCCGCATCTCTTGCATTGGGGTGGATTTTTTTTTTTTTAACCACTGGCACCACCTGGGAAGCCTCCAATATATTTGATTTTATTAAACAATTTATTTATTTTATTTTGGCCATACTGAACAGCATGGATGATCTTAGTTCCCTCATGAGGGATTGAACTCATGTCCCCTGCATTGGGAGGACAGAGTCTTAACCACTAGACCGCCAGGGAAGTCCCCTAATATATTTGATTTTTGTTAGTAGTGTTCTTACAAAAATAAAAACCTACATTTTGGGTTGTTCATAATTAAATTAACTAGTTCCAGCCTGTTGCCTTTCTAGAGTTGGCCACTGTCCCTGCCTTGGTTTGTCTGTGTAATTACGTTTACCATTGGTCGCTAACTCTCAGTCTCAGTACAATGCAAAATTTCAGTTGGTAAAGATGATAATCCTACATGTGTGTTTTTGGTAAATTTGACCTTTAAGGAAGAAAAATGCATAAGCAAATTCTTTGTACTGGTCTAAATGTTGAAATGAGCCACCAGCATGCTTTGTTTTCAGGTCCGTATTGTGGAAGCATGACTATGCCCAAAGAACTTTTGCTGAATACCAATGAAGTTACTGTGCGCTTTGAGAGTGGATCCCACATTTCTGGGCGCGGTTTTTTGCTAACCTATGCCAGCAGTGACCATCCAGGTATGGTGGAATAACCAGCATGAATCTGTAAACCTTTATCTGTCTTAGAATTCCTCTTGCTAGTCATCATCTCTGGACAGAACTGTGACCTCAGAATGAGAATTGAGATGTGAGGGAAGAGAGGAACACAGTGTCTTCATAGGTATTTAGTTAGGTCTGAACTGAATATTTTCATAGCACATGTTAGATTGATCACTGACTTACATGAGAAAGGGTTGACTTAATTTTCCAAGAAAGCTTGGATTGTGTATCTTCAGGGATATGTGCCTGACCCTCCTGAGGTCTGGCTGTTCTCTGGAGCTCTCCCCCAACCTCCTTCTTAGTCCAGGAGACAAGCCTTTTAACCAGTGATACCCCCTGCCCCGGCCCTCATACACACCAGCACACCAGCCTGGGAGCATGCAAGGCGAGAAGGATGAAGTCACTGTCACTGAGTGCCCCATTCCTCAGGCTGGCACATCAGCGGGAGAGAAGAGGAGCATGAATACGGATGGGGAAGGAAAACACGGTCTCTGTTCCAGGTCTCCAACTCCAGAGTCACTTCCATGTAGCCCAGGGCCTCTCCAGGGCCTCAGAGGTGCCCAGAGTTTCTGCTCAGTTCCCTGCAGCAGAAAGAACTCTGAGAACAGGGTACTCCATTTATTTCCTGCTCAGCCAGCCAGATCTGAGCAATCCTAGCAGGCCCTTGCATGGCCAGTGATTANACGCGAGGTGAGAAGGATGAAGTCACTGTCACTGAGTGCCCCATTCCTCAGGCTGGCACATCAGCGGGAGAGAAGAGGAGCATGAATATGGATGGGGAAGGAAAACGGTCTCTGTTCCAGGTCTCCAACTCCAGAGTCACTTCCATGTAGCCCAGGGCCTCAGAGGTGGGCCTCAGAGGTGCCCAGAGTTTCTGCTCAGTTCCCTGCAGCAGAAAGAACTCTGGGAACAGGGTACTCCATTTATTTCCTGCTCAGCCAGCCAGATCTGAGCAATCCTAGCAGGCCCTTGCATGGCCAGTGATTAGCACAGGTTGCTTCCTAAGAACCACTGGAAAGATTAAGGAAAGAACTCCTGCAGCAAGTATATTTTGGAAACTATCCTAGGTGCATCTAAAAGCACACAAATCCACAGCATCTTCGGGTTTCCATTCTTAGGATAAGTTCAGTTCTGTAAGTTGCTTCAGAGAGCACCTTTCTTTTAAGTCTTTGGACCTCATTGATCAAAGCTGATAGGCACTTTGTGTTCCAGCTAAACGCCACTAGATAAACTATCAAATTAAAATGTTCCTGAACCTTCTCTGTAAACCACATGGGCTCTTGAAATTGTTTTCTACCTGCCAGTAGAAGGTACATGATCTTTGTAGGTGTGTAGTTAAAAGTAACAAACCAACGTTGTTTTTTGGTTGGAAAAAGATTCTGTTACCATCCACTGGATAAACGGTGAAGAACCATCATTGATGGTAGAAAAGAAAGATGAAGGGGCAACTAATGAAATCCTGGGATTAGTGTATCCGTTTTTATTTATTTTTAAACAGAAAAGTTCAGATCACTAGAGAATACATAAATACTTTTCAGAAGCTGTTTCATTTTAAAAGAAATCTTTAGAACAGGCGTGTCCTGACTTCTGTCCAGCCTGCTAATTGCCGTTGTCCTTATTTATGGCAGATTTGATAACGTGTTTGGAACGAGCTAACCATTATTTGAAGACAGAATACAGGTAAATACAGTGTTCTGCTTGTGCGGCAGTCATTTGTTGCTGAATATTTTGTTTTCCTTGTTGGTTTGTTACATTAAGCTGGATAAAGTACTTTGTATCAATTTAAAAAATCATCCTTGTTGTAATGAATCAGGAATATTTGAAGTGGTTTCTTATACAGCAGAGATCAGCAAACTTTCTGTCAAAGGCCAGGTAGTAAATATTTTAGGTTTTGCAGGCCGTGCAGTCTTTTTTTTATCTGTTCATGCAGTTTCTGTTGCCTTTGTGGTGCAAAAGCAGCCATAGACAGTATGTGTGTGAACGAATGAGCATGGCTGTGTTCTGATAAAACTTTATTTTAAAAAAAAAGTGCAGGTTGGATTTGGCCAGCGGGTCATAGTTTGCTGACCCCTGAGTTCTACTCTAGTACCAGTGTGCCAAAATGGAGTCTAGAGTGCATTTATTACCTGGCCAGCATTTGGGAGTGATTTTTGTGATTCTGGAGGGGGTTCATTTTCTCTTTCCCACGGGAAAGAGACCTACTGAGAATAGGAGATGAAAAGTTTCACTCCAGCCTTACTTTAACTGGAAAAATTACTTGATCTCTTTGATGTACATTTTCTTATTTCTGAAACAAGAGCCTAGAGAGGATTTCTCAGCCTTGGCACTACTGGTATTTTGGACGATTTGTTCTTGTGAAGAGCTGTTCTGTGAATTGTGGATATTTAACAGCATCCCTGGCCTGTGTGTGCCAGTTGTGATAAACATCTCCAGACATTTCCAAGTGTTTCTGGGTGGGCAGAAATCACCCCTAGCTGAGAACCACTGGTCTAGAAGTCATTGTCAACAAAACCACTAACAACAACTCCTAACTCCTTAGAGTGTTTTCTTAGTGCCAAGTACAGTTCTCTGGGTTTTGTATATCGATAGCTACCCAATAAATAAGTATACTCCAAAAGTCAAGCTCAAGGGCCCATGGTCCTATCCATCTAACATTCTAATAAATGAGATTCTTTCATATGCAGAATCCATCCTACTGTTTACTAATATGAAGTCTAGTTCAGAAAAGACGAAACAAAAATGACCAGTAAATAAGTGTTGCCCTTAAAGTTGCTGTTCATCCAGTGTGGACATTCACCAGCATTTTCTTTCCAGCCATCTGTGTATAGCCCTGGTGGTGCCGAGGCCTTCGGGTTAGAGAAAGGAATATGCTCAGCCCCACAGTGTGATATTGTGGTGCCAGATCATCTAAGCTGTGGCCCAGCCAATTCGTAGTGTTTAGTTAAAGAGGAGGTATGGTGACTGGTACAGAGCCTTAATCCTTCATCTCTCATGAAATGTAGAAAATGTAGAAAGTTGGAAAAGTCAAATAATTTTTGTAATTCATTTGGTGGCAGCACCTGATTAATGTGACCATAGATTCATCTGACAGCAAAATTGGACCAAATTAGACATGAGGCTGTTTTATGTTTATCCTTTTGGCCCAATACAACTATCCATGTATTTGGTAGAGATATTGAAGTTCTGATTAATATTTGCAGACCTCAGTAGGGTTTTATATCATATACACTGTTAGCGCTGTTTTACTTTTCCAAAATCCTTCAAATTCTGAATTCTGCACTATCTCTGGCTCTAAGGGCTAGGATAAGGAACTGTTAAGCCTGTAATAGGATTTCCATTATTTCTGTTTCTTAATTCCTTGATTATTACTGCAGTGCTGGATTCCATTAGGTCAATGGGGAAGAATTATAAACCATGTACTTGGGTAGTTTTTTGATAATTAGGTGTTGTCACACATCTAACTTGCTAAGTCTGCAGGAAGAAATTGAGAGGAAATGAAATAAAAGCAGCTGCTATTTTGGAATCTGTTTGGGCTGGTACATTCTTCTTGAGCAAACCAAACAAACATTATTGTAATATGGTATATATAGCAACAAGGGCTTATGGCATTCATCTTCAAAGCTGTCAGTGTTCACGTAATGTTTTGAGTTTCCTTTTGCGTGTTTTTTTAGATGAATAGTTGTCTTTCATAGCCTATTGATATGTTGATGCTGGAAGGAACTACAGAAGAGGAAACTGAATTTAAAGGGGATTATATGCAATATTCGGGATCACACAGCTAGTTAGGTAGTAATAGAGTCCAGGTCACAGCAGCCTAAGCCCCTTCAACCAGACCATATGCCATGACATGTTTCTGGAAAGTTTCTTAAAAAATGACTCTTAAGTAAGTGGAATCCTAATTGTAAATGTACCTATTTTAGTCAAACTCATAGAAACAGAGTAGTTGCCAGGGACTGGGGTTAGGGGAAATAGGGAAAGGCTAATAAAAGGGTATATAAACTTTCAGCTATAAAGATGAATAAGGTCTGAGGATCTAATGTGTAACATGTTGACCTTAGCTGATAACACCACATTGTATAACTGAAATTTGCTAAAAAAAAAAAAGAAGAAGAAATTTGCTAAGAGAGTAGAGGGATTTTCCTAGTGGCTCAGTGGTGAAGAATCCACCTGCCACTATGGAAGATATGGTTTCTATCCCTGGGTTGGGAAGATCCCCTGAAGAAGGAAGTGGCAACCTACTCCAGTATTCTTGCCTGGGAAATCCCATGGGCAGAGGAGCCTGGCGGGCTACAGTCCACAGGATTGCAAAGAGTCGGATATGACTGAGTGACTTAGCAGCAGCAAGAGTGGTGGGGGTGGTTTAGTCACTAAGTTGTGTCCGACTCTTGTGAGCCCCCTGGCTGGAGTCCTGCCAGGCTTCTCTGTCCATGGGATTCTCCAGGCTAGAATACTGAAGCCATTTCCTCCACTTAAATGTTCCCACCACAAAAATATATATGTACATGTGTGTGTATGTACAAGATGATTGCTCTGTTTTATTAGATGGGAACAATTCTTTCACAATGTATGTACATATCAAATCATCATGATGTACACTGTAAATATTTTACAATTTTATTTGTCAACTATACCCCAATAAAGTTGAAAAAAATACACCTTTTTTCTGATTGCAAAAATAATTTGTAATTAATGTAGACCATTACTATACTATCTAGGCATTTAACTTGACTAATTCAAATTGAGTTGTGCTATAAATAGAAAATATACTGCAGATGCTGAAGATTTGTTTTTTCAAAAGACTAGAAATATCTTGATAATTTTTCTGTTTGTTACATATGGAAATGATAAATTTTGAATATATTGGATTAAGTAGAATGTATTAATAGTATTAATGTGTTTGTCTCTTTAGACTTTTTTAATGTGGCTACCAGAATATTTAAATTTACATTTTTTGCTTCCATTCTGTTCTAACTGGCCAGTGCTAGTAGAGTGAATCCAAATTTACAGAGTTACCGATACTGAAAGTGAAGGGAATCCAGAGATATTCGTCCTTGTTTTCTTTTTATCCATAGAAAACAAAGTTGTTATTTAAACATTTCTTTTTATAAAAACAAGATTATACTATATATATAGTGTTTATAAACTTTATCTTTTTCTTAAAAACATTTTTTCTTGGACATTTTCAAATCAATTAAGATGCTTTAGGGAAGCTCATTGTTTAATAGAGTTTATAATGAATTCTGATATAAAGCAAATAGTTGCTGTGTAAAACTTGCCCTCAGATTAACATCTTAGATTAATCTGTGTGTGTGTGTGTGTGAGTCGCTCAGTTGTGTCTGACTCTTTGAAACCCTATGTCCTACAGCCCACTAGGTTCCTCTGTTCATGGGATTATCTTGGCAAGAATACTGGAGTGGGTTGTCATTTTCTTCTCCAGGGGATCATCCCGACCCATGTCTCCTGCATTGCAGGCAGAATCTTTACCATCAGACTCACCAGGGAAGCCCTTAGATTAATCTGTGTTTTCACAAATCAGGTTTCTGATTTGTCATTAGAGGAAGATGTTCCTGCATGTTGCATGGGGAGAAAATACTTTTACGTATAATTTAATACTTTTTAATTTAAGTAAACCTTAATAAAATATATACTCTATTTTTTTTTCAAGCAAGTTCTGCCCAGCTGGTTGTAGAGACATACCAGGAGATATTTCTGGGAATGTGGTGGATGGCTATAGAGATGTAAGTAATTGAGGGTAATTTTATGGCAAGGAAGACATTAAAAAGTTAGTGCTTGTTGCTCTGCCTAAATTCTTTACAAAGTAAAGTCAAATAAGATGTAAAACTTTGTAGACAGAAGCACAGTTCTCTTTTCTGAAAATAAATGAAATAATAAGTATAAAAATCAAGGTTTTTCATGCATTCATTCCTATTTTTAGCATTTCCAATTAAGCATACTATAAATGAAATGGTAAACAAAACCCTTATTATAACTTGAGTATAATTACGTCCAATTTTCATAAGAGATCATCCTTTTGTTATAATTTATTTATTGATTTTACTACTTCAGTTGCTTCAGGTAATACAGCCAAGGACATGAACATTTTACAGCACAGAATAGTGACATTGTATCTGGGACCAACGAACTCATTTGCCCTGCTCTTTTATATTATTCCTCTCCCTCCTTGCACCCCAGTTTCTTAGGCCTATTGAAATTGGGTGATGTACATTGTTCCCAGAAAAAAACAAACTCACCAGAAATCCTTTTTCTTAAGTATATGTCTTACATTCAGATTCACAATTCTTCATCTCTTACTATTCACAGATTTCTATCCTGGAAATCTGATACCTGATTTTTTAAAAGTTTACGTTACTATTNCCAGAAAAAAATAAACTCACCAGAAATCCTTTTTCTTAAGTATATGTCTTACATTCAGATTCACAATTCTTCATCTCTTACTATTCACAGATTTCTATCCTGGAAATCTGATACCGATTTTTTAAAAGTTTACATTACTATTTCAAATGGTTGGGTTTATAGCTTATGGGAAGGGGCTTGAGTTATTAGAAATATGAAAATCTGTATAGCGATGGAAGTTTCCTGAGATTTATTGACATGTCTCTATGCCCAGGGAAGACACACATGTTCTAGGAGCTTGACCATTTCTCTCCTACAGCAGAAGGAGAGACTGGCTTTCATTTTGCTTTCAGTGCCTCCTGATTCTGGAAGCAGCAGGTCTGTTATTTTGCTCGTTGTTTCCTTTTTCATGTGTTTCTTTATTCACAAGATTGACACAGGATGTTTGCTTGTCCTAGAAACTGAATCTTAAAATGGCTTATACTACCTCAGTTCGAAAATTACTTGGCACAGGCTGAAGTACTAAATGACTTTAGGAAGTAAACCAAAAGACATAAAAAAGTTGAGGTATAGTTTTCACTTCCTAGCAATGTATAGTTTTAATTTATTATTTTCCTGTCCTGTATAAGAAACGTCAGCATTCCATGCAGCAAGAGAAATAGCGTCGTTTCTTTCTTAGTTTAGCTGTTTACTCTGCCTCCTCTGGACAGAGCTCTCCTTTTCAGAGTAATAGGGAAATCGTTTCCTGGGTGGTACGTGACCTGGAAATGCTGACAACCAGGTTTCCCATTTGACACACTAGCTGGTTTTATACCATTTGCTCTCGGTATGATTTTATCTGGAGGGAAAATTTGTATTTTGAAAACGCATCTCTTCAAAGAAGTCGGACTAGTGTGTCTTTTTTGTATATGTTGATATTGTGGGTATATTAGATGTCTATTCCCACATAGCTATTACCAAAACTTAGAACCTTGAAGCACATGTATTACCTCTCAGGTGCTGTGGTCAGGAGTTTGAGCACGCACTGCTAAGTTCTCTGCTTCAGGGACGCTCCCTCACCTGGTTGTATCCAAGGTGACACAAGGGTGTCACTGGGGCTGCAGCTTCATCTGAGTCTCCACTAGGAAAATATTTGCTTCTAAGCTCACATGGTGTTGGTAGCATTCAGTTACTGATGGACTGCTGGACAGAGGACCTCAATTTCTTCTTGGTTGGAACCTCTCCTCAGCTTCTTACTGTGTGGACTGTTTCAACATGGCTACTTGCTTTTTTTTCCCTCCTGATAATTTTCTTTCCATTTCCTGTGTACCATCTTTATTTATTTTTTAATTTTATTGATGTATGCTGCTGCTACTGCTGCTAAGTCACTTCAGTCGTGTCCAACTCTGTGCAGCCCCATAGACGGCAGCCCGCCAGGCTCCCCCGTCCCTGGGATTCTCCAGGCAAGAACACTGGAGTGGGTTGCCATTTCCTTCTCCAATGCATGAAAGTGAAAAGTGAAAGTGAAGTCGCTCAGTCGTGTCTGACTCTTAGCGACCCCATGGACTGCAGCCTACCAGGCTCCTCCATCCATGGGATTTGCCAGGCAAGAGTACTGGAGTGGGGAGCCACTGCCTTCTCCGTTATTGATGTATAGTTAATATATAATTATATGGGCTTCCCTGGTGGCTTAGACATACTTCATTCAGTGTGACAGTCTCTAAGTCCATCCATATGAAAAAAAATTNGAGCCACTGCCTTCTCTGTTATTGATGTATAGTTAATATATAATTATATGGGCTTCCCTGGTGGCTTAGACATACTTCATTCAGTGTGACAGTCTCTAAGTCCATCCATATGAAAAAAAATTAGTATAGATGATCTTTACAAAGCATAAATAGAGACACAGACATAGAGAACAAATATATGGACAACCAAGGGGGAAGTGGTGAAGGGAAGAACTGGGAAATTAGGATTGAAATGGCACCCCACTCCAGTACTCTTGCCTGGCAAATCCCATGGACGGAGGAGCCTGGTAGGCTGCAGTCCATGGGGTCGCTAGGAGTTGGACACAACTGAGCGACTTCGCTTTCACGCATTGGAGAAGGAAATGGCAACCCACTCCAGTGTTCTTGCCTGGAGAATCCCAGGGACGGGAGAGCCTGGTGGGCTGCCGTCTCTGGGGTCGCACAGAGTCGGGCACGACTGAAGCGACTTAGCAGTAGCAGTATACACTATTGATACTATGTATAAAATAGATAGGGCTCCCTAGTGGCTCAGATGGCAAAGAGTCTGCCTGTCGTGTGGGAGACCTGAGTTCGATCCCTAGGTTGGGAAGATCCCTTGGAGAAAGAAATGGTAACCGACTCCAGTGTTCTAGCCTGGAGAATTCCATGGACAGAGGAATCTGGAGGGCTAATAGTCAATGGGGTCCCAAAGAGTTGGACATGACTGAGTGACTAACACAACACAGCACATAAAATAGGTAACTAATGAGAACCTACTGTATACAGCACAGGGAACTCTACTCAGTGCTCTCTGGTGACCTAAATGGAAAGGAAATCCGAAAAGGAGGGAGGTGTACATACAGCTGATTCACGTTGGTGTACATAATACAATATTGTAAAGCAATATTATAAATTACAATTTTATAAATGCAATATTGTAAATTTACAATATTGTAAATTACAAAGCAACTGACTCCAATAAAAGTTAAAAAAAAAAAAAGGAACTGGTTCATTCTGTGTTGTTTCAAAAGGCAGAACAAAGATCTGGGAGGCCAATTTCCATAGCATGTAAAGAATAACTGAAAAATGCAAAATGAGAGAGGGTGTCTCCAGAAACAGTGGGGCCCTAATCACTGAAAGTGTCAAGTGTGGACATGACAGCCTGGTGACCTGGATGTGTGTGGGAAGCTGCTGTCGGGGGGAGAAAGGGACAGTCTGTTAGGAGGTGTCACAGAAAACTTTCAAGATCATTTAGAATTCTGAAGATTCTGTGATTCTGTCTCCTTGGCTGGTGAATTAAGGCATCATACAGTGTAGGCTCAACATGCCAGTTAAGAAATACAGACTTTAAGCTCTGCCTCACCTGGAAACCAGAAAGAAAAAGTGCTCAGAACAGTTTTTCTCTTGGCAGCTTCTCCCAAGCTTGCTGACTGTACGATCTGCTTTTAAGAGGAACACATCCCTTAACTAACTTGTTTCAGTAATTCTCCATTCCCCCCAAATAGTCAAGAAGTACTGTAAGTTAAAGGCAGACAGTGCAAAAAGTGTGTTCCTGATGTAGCAGAGAAAGGGAGAAACCCAGCTGCATACACCCAGAAAAAGCCAGAGGCAGATAAAGACATCGTATAGGTGAGCGCTTATCTCTGGCTGATGACCATATAGTGAGTTTATTTTTTCATGTTTTCTAAAGTTTATATTACTTTTCTAAGGAAAATGTTATCATGGTAATTATGAAGATTGTAGCGACATTAAAACACTTCATTGAATAGACTGAGGAATACATTTTTATAATTTTGAACATGTGCTTTCTTTATGTTTTTTTTTTTAATTATTTATTTTTGGCTCTGGTGGGTCTTTTGGAGAAGGAAATGGCAACCCACTCCAGTGTTCTTGCCTGGAGAATCCCAGGGACAGAGGAGCCTGGTGGGCTGCCGTCTCTGGGGTCGCACAGAGTTGGACACGACTGACGCGACTCAGCAGCAGCAGCAGCTGGAGGGTCTTTGATGAAGAGCCAGGGCTTTCTCTAGTAGCAGTGAGTGGGGGCTGTTCTCTCTAGTTGCAGAGCATGGGCTTCTCATTGCAGTGCCTTCTTTTGTTGCAGAGCATGGGGCTCTAGGTCACAGGCTTCAGGAGTTGTGGCCCACGGGCTTGGTTGCCACACGGCATGTGGGATCTTCCCGGACCAGGGATCGAACCTGTGTCTCCTACATTGGCAGGTGGATTCTTTACCACTGAGCCACCAGGGGAGCCGTCTTCATATTATGTTAAAGTGAATCTAAAACGTTTACTCATANGGGCTTGGTTGCCACACGGCATGTAGGATCTTCCCAGACCAGGGATCGAACCTGTGTCTCCTACATTGGCAGGTGGATTCTTTACCACTGAGCCACCAGGGGAGCCGTCTTCATATTATGTTAAAGTGAATCTAAAACGTTTACTCATATTAAATTTTAATACTTTGTCAATACTTTTTAGTACAAATTGTTTTTTCCTAAAGGAACACTTAAGAAAATGCTCCAATTCTGGGATAATTTGATAATTTCTTTCGGTCTTCTCATGCTGATCTGCTTGGTCATCTGTTGTGGCTCAGGGAACTTGAGAGATGTTTGATTCCACCAACTTCCAAGTTCCTGAGGCTTGCAGGTATTCTCAGCTGTCCATTGCATTCCCTTTCCTGAAGAAATATGTTTAAATATTTTTGTTTAAGGCAGTCACTGATTAATATAGGCTTTCCTGTATTTACATTTCAGTGAAGTGTAGTTCCCCAAATA
The DNA here is from genome assembly GCA_006410735.1 of Raphicerus campestris. Classification (NCBI taxonomy): domain Eukaryota; kingdom Metazoa; phylum Chordata; class Mammalia; order Artiodactyla; family Bovidae; genus Raphicerus; species Raphicerus campestris. The sequence continues at coordinate 1,440,453 of SJYW01054931.1, read as the reverse complement.
GCTAGGAAACAAAGTATAAATCTATTGTTCAAAAGGAAAAATTTTTTTAAATCCCAGTTCAGTGAATATGAATTTTTAAAGATCAAGAATCAAGTTAGAACCAGACATGGAACAATAGACTGGTTCAAAATTGGGAAAGGAGTATGACAAGGCTGTTCATTTAACAGCTTATTTAACTTATATGCAGAGTGTATGCATGCATGCTAAGTTGCTTCAGTTGTGTCCAACTCTTTGTGACCCCATGGACTGTAGTCCACCAGGCTCCTTTGTCCATGGAATTTTCCAGGCAAAAATACTGGATTGGGTTGCCATTTCCTTCTCCAGAGCATCTTTCCACCTCAGGGATCGAACCCACGTGTCTTGCAGCTCCTGCGCTGCAGGCAGATTCTTTACCTCTGAACCACCGGGAAAGCCTGATATGCAGAGTACATGATGGGAAATGCTGGGCTGGATGGATCAGAAGCTGGAATCAAGATTGCCTGGAAAAATATCAACAACCTCAGATACGCAGATGATACCACTCTAATGGCAGAAAGTGAAAGGAACTAACGAGCGTCTTGATGAAGGTGAAAGAGGAGAGTGAAAAAGCTGACTTAAAACTCAACATTAAAAAAACTTAAGATCATGGCATCTGGTCCCATCCCTTCATGGCAAATAGAAAAAATGGCAACAGTGACAGATTTTATTTTCTTGGGCTCCAAATCACTATGGATGGTGACTACAGCCTTGAAATTAAAGACACTTGCTCCTTGGAGGGAAAGCTATGACAAACGTAGACAGCATATTAAAAAGAAGAGACATCACCTTGCCAGCAAAAGTCCATACAGTCCATAGTTCATATAGTCAAAGCTATGGTTTTTCCAGTAGTCAGGTTCAGGTGTGAGAGTTCAACCATAAAGGCTGAGTGCTGAAAAACTGATGCTTTCTAATCGTGGTGCTGAAGAACACTCTAGAGAGTCCCTTGGACAGCAAGGAGATCAAACCAGTCAATCTTAAAGGAAATCAACCCTGCATATTCATTGGAAGGTTTGATGCTAAAGTTGAAGTTCCCCTGATGCATAAAGCCAACTCATTGGAAAAGAACTTGATGCTGGGAAAGACTGAAGGCAGAAGGAGAAGGAAGCGGCAAAGGATGAGATAGTTAGCATAGCCAACTCAGTGGACATGAATTTGCGCAAACTCCAGGAGACAGTGAAAGACAGGAGAGCCTAGCATGCTGCAGTCCATGGGGTCACAGAGTTGAACATGACTTAGTGACTGAACAACAAGATGAAAAAGCCTCAGCTTTAGAAAACATCAATTTTATTTAAGTTGGTGGAGTGATTTTTTTTTTTTAAGGAAATAACCTTCCTTCCTGGAAATAACCTAGGAAAGGGCTTACAATTTTATCATGATATTATGGTAGCTAGATCTGGTGGTTATTCTCTTGGGGATGTATCTTATGTCCTGCCTTTAATATAATGAAAAAATATTAAATACATATAATTTAATATTTAATGATATAATGAAATAAATTCCATAAAAGGGGCACATACCACTGGGCACATCAATGCTAGGGACTGTGGGAAATGGGAATATTTGTTGTCAATGACAACAGTAGGTCCCATTGCTTGTTGGCCCATAAACCTGTCCCTCTTGTTTCCAAGGAGGCCCTTGGACATGCCGAGTCCACTGAGAGCTCTATACAGGGCAGGGATCCTGGGGTGAAGACCATCTCATCCCCAGGCTGAATTCAGAGGAAGCCAGGTGATCCCAGAGACAGTGGAAATAGCTGCCCAGCTGACCCCTGGATCAATCTGCCTTTCATTTGGGGCTGAGAAAGGGAAGCAGCCCTGCACTGACCCTATGATCGTATACAGGGTGCCCTTTAGAATCACAAAGCGATTCTGGACATCACCCAGTCCAACCTTTTCATTGCCCAGAACTGGGAAGCTGGGTCCAGAGAAGTGAGATGACTTCACATCTGGTAAGAGTTGGAGGCAGAGACAGGGGGATGTGCTAAACTGCTGAATTCACATTCAGAATGTCCCCATTAGAGCTAGCTCCTCTGTTTTGCACCCAAAGAGACTAAGACCGTAATAAGACACCTTAAAAAAAATTCATGAAAGATGAAAAGGCAAGCTGCCTTTTTAAAGATTACTATCTTCTAATTCTTTTTTTCCCTCCAAATCCAGTGGGGGGTAGTATCTGCATCTGTTTCAGCATTCTCTTCTCTTATTTCTTCTCTGTCATGAAATCCTCTCCTTTTTTCACTATGGTAGTAGCCACTGGAAAACTGACTCACTTTGCCGAATCTAATCTAGTTCAGGAAATACGAGCTCTCTAAATTAAGGATCATAAAAGTTCTCAATTTTATGGCAACCGCATTGTTGCTGTTGTTCACTAAGTCCTCTCCGACCCCATGGACTGCAGCAGGCCGGGCTTCCCTGTCCTTCACTATCTCCTGGAGTTTGCTCAGACTCATGTCCACTGAGTCAGTGATGCCATCCAACCACCTCATCTTCTGTTATCCCTTTCTCCTTCTGCCTTCAGTCTTTCCCAGCATCAGGGTCTTTTCCAATGAGTTGGCTCTTCTTATCAGGTGGCTAAAGTATTAGAGCTTCAGCTTTCGCATCAATCCTTCCAATGAACACTCAGGGTTGATTTCCTTTAGGATTGACTGGTTGGATCTCCTTGCAGTCCAAGGGACTCTCCAGAGTCTTCTCTAGCACCACAGTTCAAAAGCATCAATTCTTTGGTGCTCAGCCTTCTTTATGATCCAACTCTCACATCCATACATGACCACTGGGAAAACCACAGCCTTGACTAGACAGACCTTAGTCAGCAAAGTCATGTCTCTGCTTTTTAACATGCTCTAGGTTGGNGTGAAAGAGGAGAGTGAAAAAGCTGACTTAAAACTCAACATTAAAAAAACTTAAGATCATGGCATCTGGTCCCATCCCTTCATGGCAAATAGAAAAAATGGCAACAGTGACAGATTTTATTTTCTTGGGCTCCAAATCACTATGGATGGTGACTACAGCCTTGAAATTAAAGAGACTTGCTCCTTGGAGGGAAAGCTATGACAAACGTAGACAGCATATTAAAAAGAAGAGACATCACCTTGCCAGCAAAAGTCCATATAGTCCATAGTTCATATAGTCCGTAAAGTCCATAGTTCATATAGTCAAAGCTATGGTTTTTCCAGTAGTCAGGTTCAGGTGTGAGAGTTCAACCATAAAGGCTGAGTGCTGAAAAATTGATGCTTTCTAATCGTGGTGCTGAAGAACACTCTAGAGAGTCCCTTGGACAGCAAGGAGATCAAACCAGTCAATCTTAAAGGAAATCAACCCTGCATATTCATTGGAAGGTTTGATGCTAAAGTTGAAGTTCCCCTGATGCATAAAGCCAACTCATTGGAAAAGAACTTGATGCTGGGAAAGACTGAAGGCAGAAGGAGAAGGAAGCGGCAAAGGATGAGATAGTTAGCATAGCCAACTCAGTGGACATGAATTTGCGCAAACTCCAGGAGACAGTGAAAGACAGGAGAGCCTAGCATGCTGCAGTCCATGGGGTCACAGAGTTGAACATGACTTAGTGACTGAACAACAAGATGAAAAAGCCTCAGCTTTAGAAAACATCAATTTTATTTAAGTTGGTGGAGTGATTTTTTTTTTTTAAGGAAATAACCTTCCTTCCTGGAAATAACCTAGGAAAGGGCTTACAATTTTATCATGATATTATGGTAGCTAGATCTGGTGGTTATTCTCTTGGGGATGTATCTTATGTCCTGCCTTTAATATAATGAAAAAATATTAAATACATATAATTTAATATGTAATGATATAATGAAATAAATTCCATAAAAGGGGCACATACCACTGGGCACATCAATGCTAGGGACTGTGGGAAATGGGAATATTTGTTGTCAATGACAACAGTAGGTCCCATTGCTTGTTGGCCCATAAACCTGTCCCTCTTGTTTCCAAGGAGGCCCTTGGACATGCCGAGTCCACTGAGAGCTCTATACAGGGCAGGGATCCTGGGGTGAAGACCATCTCATCCCCAGGCTGAATTCAGAGGAAGCCAGGTGATCCCAGAGACAGTGGAAATAGCTGCCCAGCTGACCCCTGGATCAATCTGCCTTTCATTTGGGGCTGAGAAAGGGAAGCAGCCCTGCACTGACCCTATGATCGTATACAGGGTGCCCTTTAGAATCACAAAGCGATTCTGGACATCACCCAGTCCAACCTTTTCATTGCCCAGAACTGGGAAGCTGGGTCCAGAGAAGTGAGATGACTTCACATCTGGTAAGAGTTGGAGGCAGAGACAGGGGGATGTGCTAAACTGCTGAATTCACATTCAGAATGTCCCCATTAGAGCTAGCTCCTCTGTTTTGCACCCAAAGAGACTAAGACCGTAATAAGACACCTTAAAAAAAATTCATGAAAGATGAAAAGGCAAGCTGCCTTTTTAAAGATTACTATCTTCTAATTCTTTTTTTCCCTCCAAATCCAGTGGGGGGTAGTATCTGCATCTGTTTCAGCATTCTCTTCTCTTATTTCTTCTCTGTCATGAAATCCTCTCCTTTTTTCACTATGGTAGTAGCCACTGGAAAACTGACTCACTTTGCCGAATCTAATCTAGTTCAGGAAATACGAGCTCTCTAAATTAAGGATCATAAAAGTTCTCAATTTTATGGCAACCGCATTGTTGCTGTTGTTCACTAAGTCCTCTCCGACCCCATGGACTGCAGCAGGCCGGGCTTCCCTGTCCTTCACTATCTCCTGGAGTTTGCTCAGACTCATGTCCACTGAGTCAGTGATGCCATCCAACCACCTCATCTTCTGTTATCCCTTTCTCCTTCTGCCTTCAGTCTTTCCCAGCATCAGGGTCTTTTCCAATGAGTTGGCTCTTCTTATCAGGTGGCTAAAGTATTAGAGCTTCAGCTTTCGCATCAATCCTTCCAATGAACACTCAGGGTTGATTTCCTTTAGGATTGACTGGTTGGATCTCCTTGCAGTCCAAGGGACTCTCCAGAGTCTTCTCTAGCACCACAGTTCAAAAGCATCAATTCTTTGGTGCTCAGCCTTCTTTATGATCCAACTCTCACATCCATACGTGACCACTGGGAAAACCACAGCCTTGACTAGACAGACCTTAGTCAGCAAAGTCATGTCTCTGCTTTTTAACATGCTCTAGGTTGGTCATAGCTTTCCTTCCAAGGAGCAAGCGTCTTTTAATTTCATGGCTGCAGTCACCAACTGCAGTGATTTTGGAGCCCAAGAAAATAAAGTCTTTCACTGTTTCCATTGTTTCCCCATCTATTTGTCATGAAGTGATGGGACCGGATGCCATGATCTTAGTTTTTTGAAGCCAGCCTTTTCACTCTCCTCTTTTCACTTTAATTAAGAGACTCTAGTTCCTCTTCGCTTTCTGCCATAAGGGTGGTGTCATCTGCGTATCTGAGGTTATTGATATTTCTCCCAGCAATCTTGATTCGTTTGTGCTTCATCCAGCCCAGCATTTTGCATGATATACTCTGCATATAAGTTAAATAAGCAAGATAACAATATACAGCTTTGACATACTCCTTTCCCAATTTGGAACCTGTCCATTGTTCCATGTCCGGTTCTAACTGTTGCTTCTTGACCTGCATACAGGTTTTGCAGGAGGCAGGTAAGGTGGTCAGATATTCCCGTCTCTTGAAGAATTTTCATAGTTTGTTGTGATCCACACAGTCAAAGGCTTTAGCATAGTCAATGAAGCAGAAGTAAATGTTTCGTCTGGAATTCTCGTTTTTTTGATCATCCAACAGATGTTGGCAGTTTGATCTCTGGTTCGTCTCCTTTTTCTAAATCCAGCTGAACATCTGGGAGTTCTCAGTTCATGTATTGCTGAAGCCTGGCTTGGAGAATTTTGAGCATTACTTAGCTAGTATGTGAAATGAGTGCAATTGTGCGATAGTTTGAACATTCTTTGGCATTGCCCTTCTTTGGGATTGGAATGAAAAGTGACCTTTTCCAGTCCTGTGGCCAATACTAAGTTTTCCAAATTTGCTGGCATATTGAGTGCAGCACTTTAACAGCATGATCTTTTAGGATTTGTAAGAAGCTGAGCAGCTATCTATTCTTGCTGAACAAGTCACCCCAGAACTTAAAATGATGTTTTAAAATGATAGCCATTTTCTTTGCTGACCAGTTTGTGGGTCAGCAATGTGGGTTGGTTGGTTCTTAAGCTCCCTTTGCCTAGAATGGCAGCTGCATAGATCATTGGGGTGGGAGTCTCAGGAGGCCATCACTGACAGTTGGCAGGGCCACGTTACCTGCAGCAGAACAGAACAAGTGATATGGCCCAGTTCAGATTCAGTGCAGGAGGTGACCACACATGGGCATGGCCACCAGGAGGCATTATTCACTAGAGAGCCACGGATACTGTAGATCACCTCCCTTCCTTCCTACCTCGTGGAAGGTAAGGTTCCCAAGTTAGTCAGCATAAATATATGGCTCTGGTGTCACTCTGAGATGGTCATCTAATACTTTTCTCCATTCCCTTCTACTTTAAATGGATTTTAATTTAGCCATATCATGGGTCATGTAGGCATCCTGATCACAAGTTGCAACAAAATGGAAAACTCCCACCATATGTGAAATGCATTGTTGGGTCACTTATAAGTGATGATGTTGCTGTGTTTCAGACCTCTTTATTGTGCAAAGCCGCCATCCATGCAGGAGTGATTGCAGATGAAGCGGGTGGTCAGATCAGCATGTTTCTGCGCAAAGGAATAAGTCGATATGAAGGAATCCTGGCCAATGGTGTTCTCTCAAGGGAGTAAGTACTTAGCTTTTTGTTCTGAATGTAAGGTAACCCTGCAGGCATATGTAATCAACTCACAATTTTTTAAAGACAGCTGGCATGTGATACCAAGGGCCTGTCAACTGGGAAAAATATGTTTGAATGCTTAGAGTAGTATTTATAGTGTCCATTTGGGCTTCCCAGGTGGCACTAATGGTAAAGAACCCACCTGCCAATGCAGCCAACTTAAGAGATGCAGGTTCTATCCCTGGGTCAGGAAGATGCCCTGGAGGAGGGCATGGCAACCCATTCCAGTATTCTTGCCTGGAGAATCCCATGGACAGAGAAGCCTGATGGGTGATGGTCCATAGGGTTGCAACGAGTCCGACACAATTGAAGTGACTTATCTTGTAGCAATAAAATCGTTCACTGTTTATGCTGACAAGTTAGTTAAAATGGCACATTTGTAAAGTCCCAGGGCAGCAGAACATTCTACTCTCAAGTGCTTCAGTGGGAGGGAATAAAGGCTTATTCCTCTCTAGTTTCTCCTGTTTATGTAAACTACTGATTATCGCCAATATTACCAAAGATACTGAAGGAGACAGAGGACTGAAATAAACCCAGGCAGAACCACAGAAATCCCTAGGGGATCCCTAGAGACCATCTCTTAAGGATGAATAATAGTTGAGAAGTGAAACAAAGATGGCTTTTGTTAACATTGTTAACTTCTGTTTGTGTTATCCTCTGATCTGTTAGCTTTTTACGAAAAAAGTATGTCAGTTGTTTTAAACACTTCAACCTCAGCTTTTCTTGCTTTCAGGTTTCCTCAGCTTCTAGAGAGGAAAACTAGAACTGTTATAACTAAAATAAGCTAGCCCTATGATCCAGATGTCCATCTGTATAAACAGGCAGCTAAGACTGGTCCAGAGGGACGCTCCCTTTGGAATGGGTGGCTACCTAGTGAGGGAACAGTGCTGCTTGAGCCGCTATATATACAGTTAGCGTCCTCAGGGATTGGCTCCAGGACTCCCGTGGATACCCAAATCCAGGGATGCTCAAGTCCCCTGTATAAAATGGCATAACATTTACATATAACTGTGCACATCCTGCCATGGACTTTAAATCATCTCTAGATTAATAATAATACCTAATACAATGTAAACGCTATGTAAATAGTTGTCAGTACTACTGTAAATGTTGTGTAAGGAGGTGCATGTGACAAATTCAAATTTTGCTTTTTGGAATATTTTTCCTGAACAGTTTTACTCTGGTTGGTTGAATCTGGGGATGCAGAATCTGCAGATATGGCTGACTGTATAAACACATGTATGTGCTCATACATATGTACTATAAACATAGATAACATATTATGTACACGTGTATTATATATGCTCACACATAAGTATATACATTTTTTTTTACTTACATATTTACCTCAAACTCTTTGGGACCTTAAAATTTATATCCTGATTTATAAATTTATACCCTGATTTATGGGGAGCTTCCCAGGTGGCACTAGTGGAAAAGAACCTGCCTGCTAATGCAGGAGACATAAGAGCCGTGGGTTCAATCCCTGGGTCAGGAAAATCACCTGGAGGAGGACACAGCAACCCACTCCAGTATTCTTGCCAGAGAACAGAAGAATCTCATGGACAGAGGAGCCTGGTGAGCTATGGTCCATGGGTGGCAGAGAGTCAGACATGATTTATAGTATTTCTAGCATAGCGTTATCGCTTCTGCACAGTGAGCTCTAAGTGTCTGCTCAACTTTGACTTTTGAATATTTATGTGTTTTATGGTTTGCTCTATTGATACGATGTTACTATTTATCAGGAAGGTATCCAGCTGTGACCTAGATCTGTTGCGGTGCTACTTCTCCAAATAGGACCAAGGAACTGGCCTCTGGCCTTAAGTCTGTGTTTTTGGATCTCTTGCCTATGTTTGAATACATTTGCATGCTTGTTTTTTAGAAAAACAGGAAAGGAAAAAGTTAAACTTTTGAAGAAAAGTTATTTAAGCTATTGAATAAAAGTAGACATAATTACTTCTCCTACATCAACTGGACTTACTACATTAGAAGTCACTTTATATAATTTGATATTAAACTTTAGGGCAAAAATAAGAGTCCAGAAATCTAAATCATAAATGAATTAGCAAAGTTTTGCTCCACAATCCATATAGTTATTTGAACTAACTGAATGATTTTTGCTTTGGTGTGCATAGATGAAAGTCTAGAACTACATTAAGGTCCCTTCTCCCTTCTGGCTCTGTGGTCTTCTTTTTGTGCCCAGCAGAAAAGAGTAAACTGTGTGCTCACACCATCCCTTCTGCTGACTTCCATTCCCAAGTCTTGAGGGAGCCGTTGTTTTGATCGGTGCTGTTTTGCTGTTGGGGAAGCACGGCACATGCGGTCATTGAACTTCTGTTCCCACGCATGATTGTTTGGTGTTCAGGAAGACACACAGAAGCAAGCACTGCTGCTGAGGAAGAAGGGGTCCCTAAAGTAAATATCGAGGGCTCTTCTGGGATTCATCCCCGGTCAGGTCACTTCCCTGATCTGAGGAGACCAGAATGGAATCAGGAAGAGCCACTGACCTCACAGAGGACGATGGCTCAGACCATCTGCAGGGAGGGCTTTGTGTTTACATCGGACAATTCGTGATGGCTTCTTCAGCCCTCTGGGAAGGCTGGCAATTCCTGGAATCTGATTCATTCACCCTAGTGTGCAAAGGCCTCAGAATCCCATCCTCCCTAGGGGGGTTTTATTTTTAAAAGCTGCAGCTTATTTACCTACAGAATTCTCTAGGTGTTTGTATTTGATTAGTTTAATTAGGTGAAATGGAAAAACATATTCCAGCTGATAATAGAGGAGAGCCAAGCAGAGAGATGTGAGAAGCACAGCCTTCCCTAACATCACCATCTTCTCAGGGTTAGCTCCAAAGCTGATCTGCTTGCTTTTACTTCTCTTTTTCAGTCACAGAATAAATCTTTTAATGATTCATGGCAGTGAGAGCACATCCAGGCGATCAGGGAAGAGGCAGTATTATTTGGGCTCATCCGGCCAAACTTCAAGTGTCATAGTGCAGGAATGTTAGAGGAAATGGAAAAATCAAGAACAGGTTCTAAATACATCTTAACTAATTTAAATATGAATCGCAAAAATGTGAACTGCAACAGTGTGAACCTTTCTTTAAAGGTTAGGAAAACTGGGTCCTCACCCCCCATTCAGCCACTAACTATGAACTGAAGGAGGTCCGATGATCCATGTGGGCCTGCATGTCCTCATGTATGAAATGGTTGGTCCCTGCATTATACTCGGCACAGATCATAATAGAACCTGAAAGTAGAAAACCAAGGCTTATAGAGTCTCTTCCTGCGAGTGGACAAAGAATATGAAAGAAAAGTGAAGTGAGTGAAGTGAAGTGAGTGAAGTGAAGTCGCTCAGTCGTGTCCGACTCTTTGTGACCCCATAGACTGTAGCCTACCAGGCTCCTCCATCCATGGGATTCTCCAGGCAAGAGTACTGGAGTGGGGTGCCATTGCCTTCTCCAGAGGATCTTCCCGACCCAGGGATCAAACCCGGGTCTCCTGCATTGTAGGCAGACGCTTTACCATCTGAGCCACCAGGAAAGCCTGTTATTTACTTATGAAAGAAAAACCTATTACTTAAGAAAAAACAAAAAAAACCCAAAACCTTTGATGTGAATGTGCTAATACTTTTGTCCAGACTATTTTTGGGTTCTCTGTGGATTTCACATTTCAGTACTCTTTGTCCATTACTGCCATAGTAATTGAGTCAAAACATTTAAAATTGTAAGTGGTACTCAGATTGTAAAATTGAACATGACAGTGATATCTCCCTTCTTTGTTTACCTCTGGTACCTAATACATAAAGGATGATGCATGTAAGATGAATCTTGAAAATTTCAAGTTTTCTATCCATCCTCTGTACTGTCACAGCATTGAGTTGATGAGGGATTTACAAAAGGAAAAATGTGATTGTAAGCCTCAGGAACCTCTTCTCTGCTGGAGACAACTGCAGAGCAATGCTGATTTGATAAGTTCACCAGGAAAGTAATACTAGTCATAGAACTGGGGGGCCCAGAGCCCCAAGGGTCAACACCAGCTGTGTGGGACTGCCCGGCAGCAGTGGGGGCCCAGTTCAGGACCTGGCATGAGGTGCTCTGAGTTTTCTCCAGCTGCACCTTGGGGTCCAGAGGCAGGAGCTGCTTCACGGCTTGGTGACTTTGCTGCAGGAGGTCGGAGTGTGACTGGAGAGGCCAGGCTGAGGAGGCCCCTCAGGCTGAGAAGGGCCACGCAGGGAAGGAGTGAAGTCTGTAGTGAAGGCAGCAGATAACATGCTCATTCTTCTAAAAGTGAGCAGGCGTCTTCATGTCTCAGTGGACCTTGACGGTTGATAGTGAGTGGGGCGCTGTGGGGGTGCCTGCTGAAGCAAAGGGCATGTCCTTTCTGCCTCCATCACCACAAACTCATTACCTGGGATTTCAGGGTGTTCTAGAGACCGTACGTGTGTACATTTCCTTCCCAGTACACTGTGGCGAGATGGAAACAGCACAGAATTTTTATTCATAAGCAGTGCCTCAAGAGTCCTGGCCATTTGCCACCTGTATGAATGAATTCAGGGAAATTGCTTACCTTCAAAGGGCCTGAGTTTCTTGGTCTATGAAAAACCAGCGGCGGAGAGAAGAGTGGCCTTGCCAGGTACTCTGAGGACCACATGTGGTGTGGGAAGGCTCTGAGCCCCATGCTGTAGTGCTGTACCACTCATTAAGATCCAGTTAAGCAACTCACCTCCCTATCTTTGTGTTTATTATTTCAGTGGTTCCCTGTCAGACAAGCGATTTCTGTTTACCTCCAATGGTAAGGATCATGCTTTCCTTAAGAATTTGATAATTTAAGAATCTTCAGGGGTAGTTTATTCTTCCATACCCCTCAGATGAGATAGTTTAAAGGATTATTTTTGTTTCCCCTCAGGCTATGTAGCACCAATATGCTGTGACTTAAAAATACATCAGAGAATAAACCTAATTAGCACTAGGAGGAAAATAATTTTTTTTATAATCTCTCAAACTTTTGCCAAAAAGGATAAAAATTTAAAATGACATTTAAGATAAATTCCGTTGTCAGTTTTTAACAGAAAAAGCTTTTGAGTAAGTGCAACTTGTATTTGTGATCAAGTTATTGAAAATGAATATATAGTATAAAGGCTTTTTTTAGCTCCTCCATCATGGAACTTATTCCAGGGAAATAGTCTCCCTCATACAAGATATTTGGGAAGAACACTGTAAACTTGTCTTCTCTGCCCAGAAAGAGGACTGGCCTTCTATCTGCTGCCTCCACATTGTCTTGGGCATTGCTGTAGTTAAGCGCCTAGGGGTGATGTTGGGTATGATGAACTGATCTTTGAACACCTGCTGTACCTGCTATACAGAGCATGAAGTCCCCGTTCTAATCAACTGAGAAGAACCTCAGCATTAAGCTTTTAAGACACCTTGCACTTTATTGAAACTAGGGTGAATTTAGGAGGATAGAGAGGAAAATCTACAGTGGGGACAAAGAGATATCACTTTCAGGGGATATAAATTCTGTTAAAAAAACAGCAACAATTTCAAGACACCACAGGACCAACAAGTCAAATGGAACTCTGGATCATTAAAAACTAGTAATTAAACAGTTGATTCAGTATCAGAACAGAGGTAAATCAACTGACTCATTCTAGGTGAAATGGGGTGTTTTTTTGTTTTTTTTTTTGCTTTCATTTTGTGTCCGTTTCTGAAATCTTTTCCTGCCCTTTATCCTAGGCTGCAGTGGATCCTTGAGTTTGGAACCTGACAGGCAAATCAGAGCTTCTTCTTCTTGGGAGTGGATCAATGAGACTGGAGATCAGGTCCGCTGGTCTCCTGGCCAAGCCCGACTTCAGGACCAAGGCCCGTCGTGGGCTTCAGGAGACAGGAGCAAGAATCACAAACAGAGAGAGTGGCTGAGGATAGATTTGGGAGAGAAAAAGAAAATAACAGGTACAGACACAACTGCAATTTCCTGAAACAAGATGACTTGCCATTGAGATTGTTTTGAATTTGCATGGGTGTCCCCATCTCAAAATATCATGTTTTCTTTAAAAGTAACAAATCTTCACCTTGTCTCCGTGAGAAGAACCTGTGTGGAGGGTATACAGATGGATGTGTGGATAAGAGAGCTGGTATCTCTTTGCGGAAACCTTTTTAGGGCATGTTGTCAGTGTGAAAACTCATCTGTATCACGTTTCTCATTGCAGATAAGAAAAGCAGGCCTGAAAAATGATTTGAAATTTCAGATAGGGGAGAGGAGGAAAGGAAGAGAAACCTGAAAATAATAAAGCTAGTTAGGGATAACATATTTTTAAAACTAACCCATAAATAATATTTTCTTACAAGGAATTAGGACTACAGGATCCACACAGTCAAATTTCAACTTCTATGTAAAGAGTTTTGTAATGAACTTCAGAAACAACAACTCCAAGTGGAAGACCTATAAAGGAATTATGAATAATGAAGAAAAGGTAAGAGACACTCTGGAGGGAGGAACTGAGTCGGAGAGCGGGCCTCTGGATATTTTCATTAGTGCGTTTCCAGAAGACAGATGCAAAGTACCACATCCAAGTACTTAGCCTTTGAGTGCAAAGCCTTGTATCTTCAATATCAGGCATGTCTATACAAATGCAGCGGACATAGAATCCTGGCTTTGATTTCGTATCACCAGGTGTGAGTGGGTTGATCAAGACCTAGAAACTAATAGAATTTTCAGGTAAAAGTTACTTGTTCTTACAGGTGTTTCAGGGCAACTCTAATTATCGGGACCCTGTGCAGAACAATTTCATCCCTCCCATTGTGGCCAGATACGTACGGGTCATCCCCCAGACGTGGCACCAGCGGATAGCCTTGAAAGTGGAGCTCCTTGGCTGCCAGATTGCACCAAGCAGGACTCAGGGTGAGTGACGGAGTTACTGAATTCCGGTCCCCTCCTTTCACAAACTGCTCTTACCAGTGTAGTTTCTCCAACATCTCTTCTCACTCAGGTAATGACTCACTGGTGTGGCACAAAACAAGTGTGAATACTGTTGGTTCAACGAAAGGAGAAGATAAGACAATCTCAAAACCCATCCCCTCTGAAGAAATGCCCAAAGGTATGGCAGGGATCGTTTTGTGGTTTCTTAAGGGAACATACCTGGTATTCCAGCCAATAATACAGTAGCTTCAACAACATTCTTTTTTCCTCTGTCATAAGTGTCTGGAGGCAGATGGTTCAGAGGTATCTGCATATGCATAAGATAATATGCATCCACGCATTTCATTGCGATGCTGTAAGTAGAAACAGACTGGAAACAAAAGTATGTGCCCTTCAAACACTACATAAATCTTTTGTAGGAAAAAAATACCAATAGCACATTCATGCCATGAAATACTCTAATAACCATAAAAAATTATATTAGAGAAAGTTCTCTGAGACACACTGACAACTTAAAATAATAAACATTAAAAATACATTCATTTCTTTCAGAATGTAAAATAATTTGCACATTTTATACAATTTGGTAGATTTGTGATATATATATATATAAGAAATTAAAAATCNAATTAGGACTACAGGATCCACACAGTCAAATTTCAACTTCTATGTAAAGAGTTTTGTAATGAACTTCAGAAACAACAACTCCAAGTGGAAGACCTATAAAGGAATTATGAATAATGAAGAAAAGGTAAGAGACACTCTGGAGGGAGGAACTGAGTCGGAGAGCGGGCCTCTGGATATTTTCATTAGTGCGTTTCCAGAAGACAGATGCAAAGTACCACATCCAAGTACTTAGCCTTTGAGTGCAAAGCCTTGTATCTTCAATATCAGGCATGTCTATACAAATGCAGCGGACATAGAATCCTGGCTTTGATTTCGTATCACCAGGTGTGAGTGGGTTGATCAAGACCTAGAAACTAATAGAATTTTCAGGTAAAAGTTACTTGTTCTTACAGGTGTTTCAGGGCAACTCTAATTATCGGGACCCTGTGCAGAACAATTTCATCCCTCCCATTGTGGCCAGATACGTACGGGTCATCCCCCAGACGTGGCACCAGCGGATAGCCTTGAAAGTGGAGCTCCTTGGCTGCCAGATTGCACCAAGCAGGACTCAGGGTGAGTGACGGAGTTACTGAATTCCGGTCCCCTCCTTTCACAAACTGCTCTTACCAGTGTAGTTTCTCCAACATCTCTTCTCACTCAGGTAATGACTCACTGGTGTGGCACAAAACAAGTGTGAATACTGTTGGTTCAACGAAAGGAGAAGATAAGACAATCTCAAAACCCATCCCCTCTGAAGAAATGCCCAAAGGTATGGCAGGGATCGTTTTGTGGTTTCTTAAGGGAACATACCTGGTATTCCAGCCAATAATACAGTAGCTTCAACAACATTCTTTTTTCCTCTGTCATAAGTGTCTGGAGGCAGATGGTTCAGAGGTATCTGCATATGCATAAGATAATATGCATCCACGCATTTCATTGCGATGCTGTAAGTAGAAACAGACTGGAAACAAAAGTATGTGCCCTTCAAACACTACATAAATCTTTTGTAGGAAAAAAATACCAATAGCACATTCATGCCATGAAATACTCTAATAACCATAAAAAATTATATTAGAGAAAGTTCTCTGAGACACACTGACAACTTAAAATAATAAACATTAAAAATACATTCATTTCTTTCAGAATGTAAAATAATTTGCACATTTTATACAATTTGGTAGATTTGTGATATATATATATATATATATATATAAGAAATTAAAAATCATCCATAAATCAACATCCATGGTCACCATATTCCACTGAGTATCCAATTATATTTATTTTTGTAACTTCAAAACAAAATGGCAGCGTACCACATATTTTGTTCTATAGCATATATTTTTCATTTGATATTGTATTATGAGCATTTTCCAATGCTATTAAATAGTCGAAAAACACAGTTACTAATATCTTTATAGTATTTCTTCATATGGACATACCATCATTTAGTTAACCATTCCCCGGTTACTGGATGTTTGAACTGTTAGATTTTTCCCAAGTTCCCACTGTCATTTACATAAATATTGTTCCCTTCTAAGTTCCTTATCCTCCGTTTCATGAACTACACATTTCCACTCCTGAGCATTTCTTTATTTTCTTCCCAGGGAACACAGAAAAAAGATGGGTTAAGAATAAACATTTCTCCTTTAGTTTTCACAGTTTCTACAAGCTTGGGGTCTTCAGTGGCTGTTAAAGTGACATTCTCCCTTAAAACAGACCCTTGGGGGAAGACATGGTCTGATGTTAGGGTGCATTTCCTTTCAGTCCACAGTTCCAAAGGTCTGGTTCCCTAGGCTTCTGTTACCCTACAGGTCCAAAACCTGCCCCCCATCTCGGGGAAATGCTTACCTGAGCCACGCTGAGTTCTGCACTGTGCTTACATCATCTACCTGCCTGAGTAAGGCCAGCTATAAACCTCCCCAGCCATTTTGATTTTTAGTCTAATATGATCCAGGCAACAAATTCAGAGTAAATATTAATCCCAAGAAACATGCCTTTGGGCTGGGGGCAGGGGGTGGGGGGAAGGAGATCAATTTTATTTTCCTAAACTTTAGCTGGGATTTTGAGTCCTCTCTTTTTGGTTTCCAGTATCATTACATGTCTAGCGTGTATTCTTTCCCCCCACATGTTAAACCAGTGAGGACTTTTCAAATCAGTGTCCAGTTTTAGCTCATGGGATTTGGTCGCTCTTCATTTCTGTTGTAATGTGGTGGCTTTCCCCCTTTTAGGATTAAACATCACAACTATTGTTATTCCACTGGTGCTCTTCTTCGTGCTGGCTGCTGGAGTGGGAATCTTTGCAGTCCTTAGAAAGTATGTGACTTCATATTTAAAAACACTTTTATTCTAATTATGTCAATAATCACAAAAGTTTACTGATCTTCATATGTTCATGTGTAGAAAGCAGCATCACTTCTTCCAAGATAAAATGTTAACTTATACTTTCAAAACAAGTTGGAGAGAGGGAGAAAGTATCAAGTATTATTTCATGAGCAGTACCTATCATTTAGAAATATTTTCAGTGGGATTTTTTTGTTTTAATAGGAAGAAGAAGAAAGGAAATCCTTACGGATCATCTAAGACTCAGAAAACAGGTTGGTTGAAAAAACTATTACAGTTTTATTCTGTCCTTGAGGCCATGAAAGCCCACACACATGGTTAAAGAAATGATTTAATAGCTTTAAGTTAGCAAGTCTAACAGGGAAGAATATATTGTATCCTATCTCTTAATTCAGAATCTTCATAGCCAGTTTATTTTTACCTTTGTTCAACATCATCCCATCATTTGTCAAAATTATTTTTTTGGCAACTGGAGTTTGAGTCACCACGCTGCCTGTCATCGGAGAAGATAGCACCCCCAGTACCTTCAGGCCTTGTGTTTCTCATTCTGGGAAATTGGGGGAAGGACTGGGTCTGGCAGGTTTCAGACACTCCTTAGGACACGGGATCAGCTGTGGGTCAGAGAGAGGGCAGCAGGCAGACCCCTGAGAATCTGAAGGCCACCTTAGGGTGCCACCTTTAAAGGCTCTGAACCGCCAGCTGTGTGGACTCTTCAAGGTCACAAATGCCCTGTCAGCTCAGATTAGGAAGGTTCATGCCTGGGTGGTCTAAACTGGGGATAATCTGGGGGCCGATGGTTACACAAGTGCGTTTTGGGTGGCGTGTGGTGCTGCAGTTTCTACCACACACCTGGAGAGTGTGGTTGTGTGTGTGTCACAGTCAGCTGGCAACAGGCAGCCTGACCTCTGACTTTAGGAGGAACCTGTGTGGAGTAACTCTGTTATACTCCTGAGATATTTGTTTCGGGTTATCTTTATTCCAGACTGTTGGAAGCAGATCAAGTATCCCTTTGCCAGGCATCAGTCAGCTGAGTTTACCATCAGCTACGATAATGAAAAGGAGATGACACAAAAGTTGGATCTCGTCACCAGTGATATAGCAGGTAGGTACCAAGTCTCTGTGACTGCTAAAAGGTGCTGCTTATGGGAGAGGGGAGGCCAGGAAGAGAGGTAGGAGTGAAGTCTTTTGTTTAGACAGGATCTGGTAAATGTCTTTGTGCTCTGTAAAGAGTCACAAACTAACACTGATATAGTTCCCCAAAGCCCTATTTAGCGGACTCTTAACCTGCAGGGCCTCTAATGACACCCAGAGCGATGGTCCTGAAGTACCACTGAGATTTGGATGCCCTTACTTAATCTATTTTTGTTACTAAGGTTTCAATTAAGGCACTAGGAAAGAAGGACTAGAAAGATGAATTCAGCATAGCTCCTGGCCTGAAGAGAGAGGAAGAAGGAGATGAAGCAATCTGTTAGGATGGCCTCAGGGTTTTGACAAGCCATTGTGGAGTCACTGGATTTATGAAGAAGGATCTATTGTTTGGTTTTTCAAAATGTCTAATCCATCAAGGAACAATAGTTTTGTAAAATACAGTAAGTAAGTGAAATTTTTAAAAGAAATTGAAAAAATTGTTTTAATTTTTAAAAATCTTTTTGGCCATGCCCTGTGGCACACGGGATCTTCTTTCCCTTACCAGGGACTGAACCCCTGCATTGGAAATGCAGAGTCTTAATCACTGGATCACCAGGGAAGTCCCACAACAATCATTTACTAACCCATATGCTCCAGGAACTCCTTTTCTAAGTGGCTTCCATCTGTGCATCCCATTTTTCAGGGCTTAACAGCTGGGAAGCTCCTCTTTGCTCTTACCCTACTTACATTGTTGGTGACCAATTCTTCTGATGGTGGTGGTGTAGTCGCCAAGTCATGTCCAACTCTTGTGACCCCATGGACTGTAGCCTGTCAGGCTTTTCTGTCCATGGGATTCTCCAGGTGAGAATATAGGAGTGGGTTGCCATTTCCTTCTCCAGGGGATCTTCCTGACCCAGGAATCGAACCCAGCTCTCCTGCATTGCAGGCAGATTCTTTACCAACTGAGCTATGAAGGAGGCCGTATTCTTCTGATACCTGTCCCCAATGTGTGTTCCTTCCAAAGCTGCTGCTAGTCCCCTAATTTATGACTTTTTGGATTTCTCTTTTTACTTTTATCTTTCCCTCTTCTGTCTCCTTCCAGGGTTACCTCTCATTGCCAGTCACTTATTTAGAATCTCCATAGGTTTCTACACAATTAAGCCAAGCTCTCTGGCAGGGCACTCACTGCCCACCTGATCTAGGGTATAGGTAACACCTTGCGCCTGGGGCATGTGTTTGCATTCTTGCCCCACTGGCTGATACCTGTGTGATCCTGGAAAAATTACTTAAATTTCTCTCTGCTTCAGTTTTCCGTTTGTAAAAGTACTACCTCATAATACTTTTTTTCCCAGAGGATTTAACTAATTGATTTATTAATGTTATAGAATAGTGCCTGGCGCCAAGAAAGGACTCAATAAATGCGGGCTTTATGATTATCATTGTTGTTGCTTAGGGGCTCAGTTGTGTGCTCTTTCTCACCGCATGGACTGTAGCCAGGCTCCTCTGTCCATGGGATTCTCCAGGCATTACTGGAGTGTGTAGCCATTCCCTTCTGCAGGGGATCTTCCTGACCCAGGGATCAAACCCACGTCTCTTAGGTCTCCTGCATCGGCAGGCAGGTTTTTTACCAGGAGCGCCACCTGGGAAGCCCATGATCACCATTACCAGTTGTCATTAACTCTCAACCTATCACTCTTGTCTTTGCTTTCTATTAAATTTCTCCACATCTCCCATACTCTGGTCACACACCACACTCTTTGTTCATGGTTGTTTAATAAGTTGTTCAATCACTTTTCCCTTTCCTGACAGTATTATCTTCAACTCCAAAATTTAGCCTTTCGAGAGCCGGTTTAAGAGCTCCATGATGTTTTTTCATACCCCTGGGTGTGGTTAGAGGTACCCTCCGCCTCTCGAGGCGTGGTATCTGTGCTGCTTACATCCGTATCTTTCTCTTCCGCCTGGTACACGTCAGGCACCGGGCAGGGCACCCCCTCTCTGGACAGCCGGGGTGTGGCTAGAGTACCAAAAGTCTACTCTTTGGGTTTCAGATTACCAGCAGCCTCTCATGATTGGCACCGAGACAGTCACCAGGAAGGGCTCCACCTTCCGGCCGATGGACACCGAGGCGGACGCGGTGGGGCCGGGTACCGAGGCCGGCGGCCACTACGACTGCCCCCTGCCGGCCGGCCGTCACGAGTACGCGCTGCCCTTGACCAACCCCGAGCCCGAGTACGCCACGCCCATCGTGGAGCGGCACCTGGCCCGCGCGCACACCTTCTCGGCGCGGAGCGGCTACCGCGTGCCGGGGCCCCGGCCGGCGCACAAGCACTCCCTCTCCTCTGGTGCCTTCTCCCCAGCCGCCGGCTACCAGCGGCCGCCGAGCCCCGCGCCCGCGGAGCCGGGCTACGACCAGCCCAAGGGCGGCGGCTTAGCCGCGGGGTGCGCCCCTCCCGACCATCAGAAGCCCCAGGTCAGCCCCCCGAGCAGCGCTGCCTACTTGGCCCCCCGAGACTGCCTCAGACCCCTCAGCCCGACGGCCATGACCGCTCTTCTGTGAACACACACACTGTGAATGAAACTGCTGCTGCGGTACTGAGCGCCGGGCTGCACGCCGCCCTGGAAGCCGATGCGCTCGGGAGAGTGTGAGTGTGGTGTGTGTGCGTGCATGTGTGCGCAGTGCAACAGGATCCTGCGGGGAACCCCCCCCCCCTCCACACTGTTTACAGAATTGTGCAGCTGGTTTGTTCTGACCCTGAGGGCCAGCGTCTGTTGGGTTTCGTGGGCTAGAAAAATGAACATTTTTCAGATGGCGTTTTCATTTCTCTAACTGTGATACTGAGCTGCTTCGATGTAAAAATGTGCAATCTGTACAGAGTTGTATTTAACAAGATTAAAGTAACTTAAATTTGCTTTAGCAGATTTTCATTCTGCAGGGAAGTAGGAGAATGCAGCTGTTGCAAAAACATATATAATAGTATGTTCACTTTTTAAAAAAATATATTTTATCTGATACTGTGTTAGCAGCAGGTCTGTTTAAACTTAATCTTGTTATTATGGCTCATTTCCGTTCCTTTGATATGGAAAACTAAAAGCATTGTTAGCGTTCTTCTCCTGGAAGGAATGAAATTACTTGAAGCATGAAAAGCACACCAGGGTGGTTGTTTGCAATTACTTATTGTAGATTAAAAAGAACAAACAAAACATAGGCACCTCGGCAGCTGCCGCTTCCTTAGACCCCACTTCAGGTGGGCATGCGCAGTGGCCTGTCAAGGGGTGCAAGGACCAGGTCTCCGAGGCCTGCAGGGGACCTCACTTCCCTCAGCCTGCAGGAGTTGGCCCTCCGAGCAGCTGGCCTTCCAGACTCGTTGCTTCTTGTTCACCTCGGGCCTGGCAGATAACTTGCTTTCACATGCAAATCTGCCTTTTCAAACTGTCTGCAAAGCCAAATGCCCAGACTTAGAGCAACCAGAACTGCTCAACAGACACAGGGAAGGTGGCACAGCAATTACGCTCTAAATTACTGTGTCAGATGCTTTTGTGCCTCAGATGAAAAATATTGCTGAGGTCAGACACCCACACTTTTCAAGACTCGTCGGAAACAGCACATTGTACCATTTGAAAACACAAAAGAAGTTATTTGAAGTGTGTTCTTATTAAAAGTGACTGAAGCCAAATCTACATAGGGCTTTTTCTACTGAGATGGCTGGAAAGAGCTAATTTTGTAAGAAAAAATTTTCCCTTAAATAGGTGTCTATAATTCCAGATTGGCCCTGACTTCAGCTGTACCTCACTGTCCAGTGGTTTTATCTGAGTTTGCTTTGTAAGTTCACTGTGGGTGGGGGGCAGCAGGGGGCGGCGGGTGCGAATTTAACCTCTTTTGTCAAAGAGGAAAGTGTATGTTTTTGTTTTAATAGAAAATGTGGACCAAAAAATTCTTTCCCTAAAAATGTATAATACTAGTTGTATGACACTTCCTGTGATACTGAGGTGCTGGAAGGTCACAACAGACTATCTGTGGTTACTGTGGAGGACAAACCATTTACCTTGTGAGTTTACATGGTTTTCTATGCATACTAATTGTAATAAACTATCCCAAACCAATGTACATACCCATCTCTCATTGGTATCCTGCTTGCTGGCCTACTGAAGGCTCAGCCTCCATACAAGGGCAAGCAGTACCATGGGAAGAGCATACGTGGCTTCCTCTGGTTGGTCCTAAGTTGGAAATAGGGACATAAATGAGGGAAGCTGTCAGTTATTAATAAGGTCCTAGTGATCTGGGGTCAGTTTCAGGCATTTTAATTTAGCTTCCTGCATTGTTTCCAGAAGTAGTGGTCTGACTTCCTACAAGCCTGACTTATAGCAAGCTGGCCTCTCTACTGGCTACTGTGGATAATGAGTTGGTTTCCTATGCTTACTGCTGTAGGCTGCCAGCCAGAGTTCTGTTTTATTTATGGTCTGCCCATGACCCATCTGTATATCCAGTTTGTCATTACTTAACCCTGAGCCTCAGTTTCCTCATGCATAAAAACGATGTGACTGTGCCTTCCTTCAAGGCTTACAGATAAGAACTGTGACATTTGGGCTGCATGTATTTTTAACATTAAAATACTAGTCAAAAAAACCACACTTCTCTACAGTGGAGCAGTGTCCATCTATCCCATTTCTTTCCCATATACATGATCCAATCATGACAGAAAGAGCAAGGACAGGACTTTGTTTTGGAACACCACTTCCTCAGGATGGCCTCACTGCTTAGCCCAGGATGGTCGGTGGAAAAGTCTGTCTGATACACCCAAAACAGCCAAGCCTAAACTACAGGATAAGAGCAGGAAAATACTATGCTTTTCTTTTCCGTTTTGCAAAATTAGCACCTATGATAAGGCAACTCTCTGTTTTTTTCTATGTTATCAAATCCTACTGGGAGGCAAAAATTGCAGTCTGTCACTTCTTACAATTGTGGCAGAAAGATATCTGCTCAGACAGACAAGACTATGCCATCCACAGAGGTTGCTGACGCTGCTCTGGCTTCTGTTACTATGATTTACACGTGCACTAACTCATATTTAGAATCAGCCTAGAAAACATCTAGAAAGGATGCTAGACATTTCTCTTATTTTGCACTGCTTTAGATTCTTAGCAGAAACTGATATCATATTTTTCACAAAAACATCACAAGGCCTTTCATAAATACATCAATTTAGCAATCCAAGTGTAGTCACCAGCTTGGCCTCATTATTCTCAAAATGCTTCTCCCATTTGTTTATGTACTGACTATTTATTAAGATTCTGAGAGCCACACTCACCCTGTACTTCCTTGAGAGAAAGCACAAGTTTGGGCTCTCACCAGGACCTGGGAGAAGCTGAGCCCCACTAATGAGAAGCTAGGGTTGAATGAGTCCTCCTAGCGGTCTCTGCCCTCCCATCCAGTCACCTAGTAGTGCCCTTCTCAAAGCCACACTGCTGTGTCCATGGCCCGCTACTGATCTTTCACCTCCAACAATGGGTCTCTCACCCAGCCTCTCCCTGTTCTGGGAATAAATTCCCCGAGAGGTTTTTAAGATTTTCACTCTGCCTTTGGTATTCTGCAGTTTCACCACTTGAGGTTGCTATAAATTCATTTGTATTCACTTGGGACTTGTGCTTCCAGAATCTCAGGATTCATCTTTATGAACTATGAATAGTCTCAGCCTCCTTTTTCCTTTACTACTTGCCTCTGCTGTTTTCTTTATTCGCTCCCGGGATTCCTGTGGATGCTCACTGGGCCTTCTCATTCCATCATGTCTCTTCTCCTCTCTTATTTTCTCTTTATCGTTCTTGTTGCATTCCAGGTAAATTCCTAAAATAATATAGCATAGTGGTTGAGTGCATGGTGGGCAAGGAACCAGAACTTCTCTGTACCTGTTTCCTTGCTTGTTACCTGGGGTAAAAATATACTCTCCCCCTACCTATAGCTGTTGTATTAAATGAAGCTTTCAGAGCACTGTCTGACCCACATGAAGCACTGTACAAGATTACATATTATACTCGTTTACTAATTTCCAGTTTTGCTATCTGCTATTTAATCACCGAGGTTTTAATGTCAATTAAAAAAATTTTCTGGAGGGTCTACTGATTCTTTTTCAAGTGTCTTAATATATTTTCTTTGGCTTTGATTCCTTCTTTTAATCATGTGAAACCTACTCATTTTACATTCTTTTTTGTTGTTGTTGTTATCTTCATCTCATTGAGAATAAGGCCACAAAGTCTGTATAATAATTTATAAAGCTCCATCAACACTGCCCAGTAAAACTTTTGCAAGAACGGAAATATTCTCTGAGCTGCTCAGTAGGGTAACCACTCGAGTCACATGTGGCTGGAGTGACTAAAGAAAAATTTTGTTAATCTTGTTGACTTTTCATTTATTTAAATGTAGACAGCCAGATGTGACCACCATGTTGGACAGGACACCCCGCATTGGGCGGTCACCTGTCTGACTGCATCCCCCACCTTGTTCACCCCAGGCCAGCCATGCGGAGCCCCTGGCTGCCACCCACCCATGCCAGGGACGTATTCTGCACTTGCTCTTCTCTCCCTGGAAACCAGTTCCCCTGGACCGCTGCACAGTTTGTTCTCTCAGCCCCATCGAGACTGTACTCCAGCAAAAGCCCCTTAACATCTTCCCAGAAAACTGCACATTGCTCCCCTAACACGTGTTCTGTCTCCTTTCCTGCTTCACTCTTCTCCGTGACGTGAGTCACTGTCTAATCCAGCACAGTTTTATTTTCTTGCTTATTATCTGACTCTCCCCGTAGATCACATCCCATGAAGGAAATGACTTTCCTCTCTTTTGTTCCCTGCATATATTCCCAGCACTCAGGACAGTTTTCAAGAAGGATTTGCTCAGTGACTGAAGAAGTTCCGGAGGCTCTTGTCCTGTTTGCCGTTTCTCCCAACTCTTGTTTGTGATGGTTTGTGTCTGTATGGTTTCAGACTTCTGTCTGTGAGTCATCCCTCAGCAGGGTTTTTTCCTCCTGGTGAAAAGTTTGTGGTAATGTCTTTCTGAGGGGTTTTTGAATTTGTTTCTGTCAGGTACACCAGGTAGGGCTGCCAGATAAAATAAAGGATACCCCGTTAAGTCTGAATTTCAGATAAACAAGTAATTTTTTAGTCTAAGTATGTTCTGTGCAATGGGACAGATTTATACTAAAAAGTTATTCATATCCTAAATATGGATTTGTGAAATCTGGCAACTCTAGTACCAGGAGTAACAGCCACCTTGCACCAGTTTTTACTTTTGGATTTAACTTTTAAAAAACCATGCAATACACACCTTCCTCCTGATTCCCACTTCCCCACCCACTCTCTCCTTCAGCCCCGTGCAAAGCTCTCTTCTTTATGGCTCAGCTGCCTAGCTCTACCAGCTTTTCTTCTCCATGTGTCACCTAGTATCTTCCAAGCCATTTCCCCCATTCACTGGGGACATCAGCTAGCTCGGTTCTTCTTCAATCTTTCTCTATAATCATGTGGAAAAGTTCAGAGTCAACATGGTAACTTTTATGATTTTTCTGACATCTATGCTAGAAACCTGTAGTTCATTCAGACCACTTCCATATATGTCCCACTTGTTATCAGCAAGAACTCCAGCTCTGAAATCTTAATAATTCTATCTCTGCTCAAAACCTCCTGTTCTCTTGATTCCTTAGTTTTCATCCTACGGATTTACTGATCTCAAGAAGAGATTTAAAATTTACTTAATGCCTAGATCCCATCACTTTCCTCTGGCTGCTAAATTTTTTCGGTTTTCTTTTCTTCCCCATCCATCACTTAAAACTGTTTTGTCTGAGCATCTTCACTCCACGGTGTTTCCAGGACTGACAACCTTAAGGCCCCAACGACAACTCCCCTTCAGGAAGCCATCTTCCCATCTCCACCAGAGCAGCAGAAGAACAAGGCATAACTGTTCACACAGAGCCTTTCAGGAAAATCCCAATTAACTCAGGCTCATTATTCCTTGCCCCTTTACACATCTTGGATCCACTTCTTTTCTCATCTCTTTCTGCCACTCTGCACTATTTCCCTCTGGAGATCTTGCCACATCTTTCATCTAGGCAAGTCATTAGATCAGATCCGACAACTCCTTGTCCATCCTCTCCCCGCAAAAGCTGCATCTACTCCAGTCCTTTCCTCTTGTACTGATGGAAAAAATGTTTGAAACCTTCATGCACCAATTTCTCCCTCATTTCAGATTTTGCTTCAATTATTTCCATTTCCTTTATTTCTATTTCTGTTTCTGAACTGATATCTTCCTCTTCCTATATAAATAGGAACACATATATCTTCCTATAAAAACGTGTTCAAATATCTTACAAGTATAAAAGGATTCTCCCTTAATATCTCAAGTCCTTCTAGTAAACAGTGACCTAAGCCTAGAATTTTCATGTCTTATCTCCCATTCATTCTTTTTTCCAGTGAAATTTTTATTTTCTGTAATAGCCCTTTCCACTGTTTCAAGTCTTCTTTTACATTCTTTAAGGGCATTTTTAAAAGATCTTCATGACCCAGATAACCATGATGGTGTGATCACTCACCTAGAGCCAGACATCCTGGAATGTGAAGTCAAGTGGGCCTTAGGAAGCATCTCTATGAACGCTAGTGGAGGTGATGGAATTCTAATTGAGCTATTTCAAATCCTAAAAGATGATGCTGTGAAAGTGTTGCACTCAATATGCCAGCAAACCTGAGAAAATCAGCAGTAGCCACAGGATTGGAAAAAGTCAGTTTTCATTCCAATCC
Organism: Raphicerus campestris; assembly: GCA_006410735.1. Lineage (NCBI taxonomy): Eukaryota > Metazoa > Chordata > Mammalia > Artiodactyla > Bovidae > Raphicerus > Raphicerus campestris. The sequence goes on along the minus strand of SJYW01054931.1, from coordinate 1,413,823 downwards.
AATCCAAAGAAAGACAATGCCAAAAAATGTTCAAATTACTGCACAATTTCACTCATCTGACACACTAGCAAAGTAATGCTCAGAATTCTCCAAGTGAGGCTTCAACAATACAGGAACCAAGAACTTCCAGATGTTCAAGCTGGATTTAGAAAAGGTAGATGAACCAGAGATCAAATTGCCAACACTGGATGGATCATTAAAAAAGTAAGTGAGTTCCAGAAAAACATCTATTTCTGCTTTATTGACTATGCCAAAGCCTTTGACTGTGTAGATCACAACAAACTGTGGAAGATTCTTCACCTGACCACCTTATGTGCCTCCTGAGAAATCTGTATGCAGGTCAAGAAGCAACAGTTAGAACTGGACATGGGACAATGGACTGGTTCCAAATTGGGAAAGGAGAACGTCAAGGCTGTATACTGTCACCCCACTCATTTAACTTCTATGCAGAGTACATCACAAAAATGCCAGCCTGGATGAAGCACAAACCGGAGTCAAGACTGCCAGGAGAAATATCAACCACTTCAGATGTGCAGATGACACCTCCCTTGTGGCAGAAAACGAAGAGGAACTAAAGAGCCTCTTGATGAAGGTGAAAGAGGAGAGTGAAAAAGCTGGTGTAAAACTCAACATTCAAAAAACAAAGATCATAGCATCCATACCATCACTTCATGGCAAATAGATTGGCAGACTATTTTCTTGGGCTCCAAGATCACTGCAGATGGTGACTGCAGCCATGATATTAAAAGACGCTTGCTCCTTGCAAGAAAAGCTATGCTCAACCTAGACAGCATATTAAAAAGTAGACATTACTTTGCCAACAAAGGTCCATCTAGTCAAAGCTATAGTTTTTCCAGTAGTCATGTATGGATGTGAGAGTTGAACTGTGAAGAAAGCTGAGTGCCAAAGAATTGATGCTTTTGAACTGTGGTGTTGGAAAAGACTCTTGAGAGTCACTTGCACAGCAAGGAGATCCAACCAGTTCATCCTAAAGGGAATCAGTATGAATATTCTTTGAAAGACTGATGCTTTAGCTGACTTTGGCCACCTGATTCAATGAACTGACTCACTGGAAAAGACTCTGATGCTGGGAAAGATTGAAGGTGGGAAAAGAAGGGGATGACAGGATGAGATGGTTGGATGGCATCACCGACTCAATGGACATGCGTTTGAGCAAGCTTTAGAAGTTGGTGATGAACAGGGAAGCCTGGCATGCTAGGCATGATTGAACGACTGAACTGAAGTAGTGAAAGTGAGCCTACCAGGCTCCCTGTATCCATGGGATTTTCCAGGCAAGAGTACTGGAGTGGGTTGCCACTGCCTTCTCCGAATTGAAGTAAAAGGGCATTTTAAATAGTTTTCATATAAGTACTTCACATTTTTGGTTTAATTTACGCTTACGTATTTTTTGTTGTTGTTACTGTAAATGGTCTCACATCCCTCCTTTTACAGATCAAGAATCAATAAGGCCCTTGTGGAGAAAAGCATAATTCTGTTCTAGTTGTATGACCAAAAAAATATCATTCTACATCTCTCTGATACCATTTCCTTATTTCCAAATGGAGATCATAACAGCGTATACCTCATGGAGTGTAGTGAATATCATAACAGTTAATACATGTAAAACCTTTAGAACTGTGGCTTGCCCCGTGACAAGCACTATGCTGGTATTGTACAGACATATATTTTAATATGGAATTAATTTTTTGTCCAGATCAATTTGTTTATATACTGCTCCTTTACTAAATTCCTTATTTCTAGTAGTTTTTGTTGACATAGTTTTTTGGCAATGTGATCATAATGCATGCAGATAGTGCTGGTGCAACCTCCTTTATTTGGTCCTTCTCAGGTGGCTCAGTGGAAAAGAATCCGCCTGCCAGTGTAGGAGACATAGGTCTGATCCCTGGGTTGGGAAGATCCCCTGAAGAAGGAAATGGCAACGTGTTCCAGTATTCTTGACCAGAAAATCCCATGGACAGTGGAGCCAGAAGGGGTATAGTCCATGGGGTCACAAAAGAGTTGGACATGACTTAGCAACTAAAATAATAACAATAACAAGAAGAAATATCTCCCTACTAAGCATGATGCTGGCTTTGGGGCATAGGTTATGTTGGGCTGTATGTTATTATGCTGTATTTCATTTTCTCCTGCACCAAGAATGGGTGTTGAATTTTGACTAATGCCTTTTCAGCATCTATGGAATTAGAAGCAAATGATTTTCTTCTCTAGGATCCCTCTCTAGACTCAGCCAAATGATTCACTTGATGCCCTAACACATGTGGTCATGGTGTATGAGTCTATCAAAGTGCTGCTGAAATCACAGTGATAATATTTTACTTAGAATTTTTGTATTAATACTTTTTTTCAAGATAGCCCTTTCATTTTTCTTTGTGTCAGATGTTTCTCCTGTTTTTGTTTGTTTGTTTGTTTTTGTTAGCTAGACAAAAAGAATTTAGAAGTCTTCTTTTCTTTCTAGGTTGTTCTCTTGGTAGGCATTAGAATTATCTGCCCTTTAAAGGTTTAGTAGTATTGCCCTGGGGGGTAACTTGTTGGGGTTGGTAGCAATCTGATGATTTTTTTTCTATTTCCTCTCCTATGGATATCTGTTTAGATTTTAAAACTTCAGTTTTGGTAAAGTATATTCTTTTAGAACAGCTGCCAAATTTATTCATATGGAACTGAACAGTCTTCCATTATCCTTTTAGTTCCCTCTGTTTTTATGGCTCTTTCCCCTTTCTTTCTTATACTGCACACTGGCCTTTAGCGCTCTCTTTTCCACGGTTAGGATGGCCAGCACATTGTCTTTGGCCCCTGAAAAATCAGGTTGTTTTTTGTTGTTGTTCTATTTGTTTTCTGCTTTCAGAAGCTGATAATCTACTTTTTGCGGCTGTAGGCAAAGGTAAAAATCCCCTTAACTATGGTGGGGATGACAAGAGAAAGGCACCTAGTGACAGCAACTCCCTCCTTGAATGTCACAAACACTACTTACTAAAGCATATGGGGACCATAAGCACACGCAGAGATTATCTGTGTGTTAGGGGAGTCAGAATGCTAGTCTTAAGGATGCAGAAATCTGCTTATAACTTTAGGGGGTTCCTGCATTCAATAGTCATTCACATACCAAAAAAGTATTTCTACTGAAACTCAAATCCAGCTCAATCATTTTTTTCCAACCATCATTTTTAAAAATCAATGTAGAATCAATCATAGGTTCCATTAATCCTTGCACCATTTAAGAAAAATAAAAATAACTGTCAGGAAAGCAAGACTGAAAAATTGGTAATTTCATCTATTTCCTTTGATGGCCTATTAAAGATGAATCAAGACAGGGATTTGAGTCCTGCTTTGGACACTCACACTATCTGTATGACTCTGGAAAGTAATAGCTTTCCTAGTGCTCAGTATGTTCATTCTCATAATAAAGAGTATTTTATTTGAAAATCCTCAATGCCTTCCAGCTCTAACAATAGGTCAAAGTAGAATATCCCATTTGAAACCTTCTGCCCCCTGGTGGCATTTTATCAAACTTCAGATTTTACCTTTCCAACACACAGAATCTAAGTTTTAGTTGTCTGTTTCACATATTGTGTATCTAATTTTCCTTCTTACAGTCTATTCATCTATCATCCTACTTAAAGGCCAGAGGTCTTTCTTTTAGAACCAAATACCCTCTTGAACTTTAAAACAATCTTATTAATTTTGCTGTTTAAATCTTCCTTCTCCCCTGATTTCTTCTAAAGTTTTGTTGCAATCTCCACTATTGGGATGGATTTTTGTTATTTTTTATGGTTCTATTTTTACTTTATAAAATTTGAGGCTTTTTAAATTGGTATATACAGATCAGAATTACTTTAACATTGGAATGTGAAGGATACAAAAAAGAGGAATAAACTTAACCAAGGAGGTAAAAGACCTAAAAGCAGAAAACTATACAGTGATAAAGGAAACTGAAGATGATTCAAAGAAATGGGAGGATATCTCATGCTCTTGGATTGTAAGAATTAATATTGTTAAAACAGCTATACTATACAAATTTAATGCGATCCCTATCAAAACACCCATGACATTTCTCACAGAACTAGAATAAATAATGGTAAAATTTATATGGGACCACAAATGACCCCAAAGTGTCAAACGATTGTGTGGAAAAAGAACAAAGGTGGAGGCATAATCTTTCCAGACTTCAGACAGTAATACTAAGCTACAGTAATGAAAAGAGCATGGTACTGGTACAAAAACAGACATATAGATCAATGGAAAAGAACAGCCCAGAAATAAACTCACACACCTATGGTCAATTAATCTACAACAAAGGAAACAAGAAAATACAATGAGTAAAAGACAGGCTCTTCAGCAAGTGGTTGTTGGAAAAGTTGGACAGCCATATGTAAATCAATGAAATTAGAACACTTCCTCACACCACATGCAAAAATAAACTCAAAATGGTTTGCCATGACACCATAAAACTCTGAGGAGATAACAAAACATTCTTAGACATAAATTGTAGCAGTATTTTCTTAGATCAGTTTCCCCAGGCAAAAGAAATAAAAGCAAAAATAAACAAATTGAAGGCTTTTGCATAGCAAAGGAAATCATTAACAAAAGACAACATACAGAATAGGAAAAATACAAACAGTAACTCAATATCAAAAAAAATCAAACCCAATTAAAAAATGCACAGAAATGTTAAATAGATATTTCTCCAAAAAAGATACATAGACAGTTCTCCAAAGAAGACATACGCATGGCCAAAAGGCACATGAAAAGATGCTAAACCTTGCTAGTTATTAGAGATATGCAAGTTAAAACCATAATGTAGTATCACTTCATACCAGTCAGAATAGCTGTCAAAAAGTATACACATAATAAATACTGGAGGGAATGTGGAGAAGAGGAAACCCTCCTACATTGTTGGTGGAAATGTAAATTGGTATAGCCACTATGCAAAACTGTATGAAGGTTTCTTAAATAACTAAGAATAGAGCTACCATATGATCCAGCAACCCCACTCCTGGGCATATATCCAGAAACTATGAAAACTAATTTGAAAAGATACAAGCACCCCAATATTCACAGCAACACTATTTATAACAGTCAAGACATGGAAACAGCCCAAGTGCCCATCAACAACAGAATGGTTTAAGAAGATGTGGTATACGTATACAATGGAATACTATTCCACCATAAAAAGAATGAAATATTGCTATTTGCAGCAACACGAATCAAACTAGAGAACATTACACTAAGAGAAGTCAAAGACAAATATTATATCACTTAAATGTGAAATCTAAAAAATAATACAAACGAATCTATACACAAAACAGAAACAGACTCAAGGACATAGAAAACAAACTTACAGTCATTACCAAAGAGGAAAGGGAAAGGGGAGGGATAAGAGTATGGAGTTAACAAACACAAGTTACTATATATGAAATAGATAATAAGGATTTACTGTATAGCAGAGGGAACTACACTCAATGTCTTGTAGTAACTTATAACAGAAAATTACCTGAAGGAAAAATATATATAACTGAATCACTTTGTTGTACATCTGAAACTAAAACAATACTGTAAACCAACTGTACTTTAAACAATAAGAATATAAATAGTTTCTCCATGCTTGATAATGCTTTTGTTCCTTTAAGTCTATTCTCTCTGAGATGAATATAACTATCTCAGCTTGCCTTTGGAGACTATATACCATCTTTATTTTTTCACTTTCAAACTTTCCGTATCCTTAGGTGTGCTCCTTATAACCAATATACACCTGGCAGCAAAGAGAGGAGACAGGCAGTTACTCTCTGAGGGGCTGGGGAGAGGAGAAGGGCAGAAGAGCAGCATCTTCCAGCATAAGCTGAGGTGACTCGGTAGGAAGGGTGGGCTACTTTCACAAGACTCCAGGATGCAGCAGGGAGTGCAGAGCCAGCATCCTCAGGGGCATCCATCCAGGTGTCCCCATGGCATGTTTCAAGGTTCTAGGTTTTCCCTGCCAGCACTCTGAATTTCCACAAAATAAAATTTGGCTGAACTTTCAAGTCCCTGAAGCTCTGTGACTATAGTAATTAGAGGTTTGACCTGAATCTCGGCTGTTTCAATCTTTCCATTGCAGGAGAATAGGCCTCCTTGTGAGTTCCCCTTGTGAGCTCCTTTTGATCATCCCCTTGTGAGAATGATCTCTGTTCGTTTTGAAGGCAAACCATTCAGTATCACAGTAATACAAGTCTATGTATGCCTCGACCAGTAATGCTGAAGAAGCTGAATGGTTCTATGAAGACCTACAAGACCTTCTAGAACTAACACACAAAAAAGATGTCCTTTTCATTATAGGGGACTGGAACGCAAAAGTAGTAAGTCAAGAAATACCTGGAGTAACAGGAAAATTTGGCATTGGAGTACAGAATGAAGCAGGGCAAAGGCTAATAGTTTTGAGAAGAGAACGCACTGATCATATCAAACACCCTCTTCCCACAACACAAGAGAAGACTCTACACGTGGACATCACCATATGGTCAACACCGAAATCAGAATGATTATATTCTTTGCAGCCAAAGAGAGAGAAGCTCTATACAGTCAGCAAAAACAAGACCGAGAGCTGACTGTGGCTCAGATCATGAACTCCTTATTGCCAAATTCAGACTGAAATTGAAGCAAGTAGGGAAAACCACTAGACCATTCAGGTATGACCTAAATCAAATCCCTTATGACTACACAGTAGAAGTGACACATAGAGTCAAGGGATTAGATATGATAGACAGAATGCCTGAAGAACGATGGACGAAGGTTTGTGACATTTTACAGGAGGCAGGGATCAAGATCATCCCCAAGAAAAAGAAATGCAAAAAAGCAAAATGGCTGTCTGAGGAGGCCTTACAAACAGCTATGAAAAGAAGAGAAGTGAAAGGCAAAGGAGAAAAGAAAAGATATACCCATTTAAATGCAGAGTTCCAAAGAATAGCAAGGAGACATTCCTCAGTGATCAACACAAAGAAACAGAGGAGAACAATAGAATGGGAAAGACTAAAGATCTCTTCAAGAAAATTAAGAGATACCAAAGGAACTTTTCATGCAAAGATGGGCACAATAAAGGACAGAAATGGCATGAACCTGACAGAAGCAGAAGATATTAAGAAGAGGTGGCAAGAATACACAGAAAAACTATACAAAAAAGATCTTCATGACTGAGATAATCATAATTGTGTGATCACTCACCTAGAGCCAGACATCCTGGAATGCAAAGTCAAGTGGGCCTTAGGAAGCATCACTACGAACAAAGTTAGTGGAGGTAATGGAATTCAAGTTGAGCTATTTCAAATCCTAAAAGACGATGTTGTGAAAGTGCACTCAATATTCCAGCAAATTTGGAAAACTCAGCAGTATCCACAGGACTGGAAAAGGTCAGTTTTCGTTCCAATCCCAAAGAAGGGCAATGCCAAAGAATGTTCAAATTACCGCACAATTGCACTCATCTCACATGCAAGCAAAGAAATGCTCAAAATTTTCCAAGCCAGGGTTCAACAGTACGTGAATTGTGAACTCCAGATGGTCAAGCTGGATTTAGAAAAGGCAGAGGAACCAGAGATCAAATTGCCAACATCCACTGGATCATGGAAAAAGCAAGAGAGTTCTAGAAATAACATATACTTCTGCTTTTTTACTATACCAAAGCCATTGACTATGTGGATCACAACAAACTGTGGAAAATTCCTCAAGTGATGGGAATATCAGACCACCTGACCTGCCTCCTAAGAAATCTGTATGCAGGTCAAGAAGCAACCGTTAGAATTGGACATTGAACAACAGCCTGGTTCCAAATTGGGAAAAGAGTCCATCAAGGCTGTATATTGTCACCCTCCTTATTGCAGAGTACATCATGAGAAATGCTGGACTGGACGACGCACAAACTGGAATCAAGAGAAATATCAATAACCTCAGATATGCAGATGACACTACCCTTATGGCAGAAAGTGAAGAACAACTAAAGAGCCTCTTGATGACAGTGAAAGAGGAGAGTGAAAAAGTTGGCTTAAAACTTCCCATCACTTCATGGCAAATAGATGGGGAAACAGTGGAAACAGTGACTGACTTTATTTTTTTGTGTGTTCGAAAATCACTGTAGATGGTGACTGCAGCCATGAAATTAAAACATGCCTGCTTCTTGCGAGAAAAGTTATGACCAATTTAGACAGCTTATTAAAAAGCAGAGACATTACTTTGCCAACAAAGGTCCATCCAGTCAAAGCTATGGTTTTTCTAGTAGTCATGTATGGATGTGAGAGTTGGACTGTTAAGAAAACTGAGCACCAGAGAATTGTTTTTGAACTGTAGGTTTGGAAAAGACTCTTGAGAGTCCCTTGGAGAGCAAAGAGATCCAACCAGTTCATCCTAAAGGGAATCAGTCTTGAATATTCATTTGAAGGACTGATGTTGTAGCTGACTTTGACCACCTGATTCAAAGAACTAACTCACTGGAAAAGACCCTGAGGCTGGGAAAGATTGAAGGCAGGAGAAGAAAGGGATGACAGAGGATTAAGATGGCTGGATGGCATTACCAACTCAATGGACATGAGTCTGAGTAAACTGTAGGAGTTGGTGAAGGACAAGGAAGCCTTGCGTGCTGTAGTCCATGGGGTTGCAAAGAATCGGACATGACTGAGTGGCTGAACTGAATTAAACTGAACTGTGAACTCCCCAGGGGTCCTTTGGCTGTCATTTCAGTATTAACAGCTTGATAATAGCCTGGGATCTCTCATTAGCCTTCTGTAGGTCATCAATACAACCTAGCAGTAACCAGCCAATTCTGCTGTTCTCGTAGACACTGTTCTTTCCATACTTATCAAATGCCTGTCTCATTGAACTTCTACAGAATTCTTCTCCATGGGGATATTTGCCTAAGTTACCACCTGTGTCTGGGTTCTCTACGAACATCCTCAGGTTAAGCAACTTGCTAGAAGGACCCACAGGACTAAGCACAGACCTGTGCTCACAACTATGATTTATTACAGAAAAAGAACACCAAGCAAAATCAGCAAAGGGAAAAGGTACATGAACAAAGTCTAGAGGAAGCCATGGAGTCACATGTGAACTTAATTCCTCCAGCAAAGATGTATAATATGTATAAAATAGCGTCCACCAAGGAAATTAGCCTGAGCCTGGACATAGGACTCCAGGGTTTTTATTGCGTCCAGTTAAGCAGGCATTCTTTGCCTAACATGTAGCAAAATGCATGATTCCCAGAAGGAAATCAGACATAAATCCCACTGTCTGTACAAACACTTCAGGCAGAGTAAACCACCCTTATCAATGAAGAGAATGGGGGAACACCCATGAAATCCAAACGGCGGGACATACATGAACCTTGCAAGCAGGCCTTTCTATGGGCAACAGATTCAGGCCTGCTTTGACAACTCTTNCTAAAGAGCCTCTTGATGACAGTGAAAGAGGAGAGTGAAAAAGTTGGCTTAAAACTTCCCATCACTTCATGGCAAATAGATGGGGAAACAGTGGAAACAGTGACTGACTTTATTTTTTTGTGTGTTCGAAAATCACTGTAGATGGTGACTGCAGCCATGAAATTAAAACATGCCTGCTTCTTGCGAGAAAAGTTATGACCAATTTAGACAGCTTATTAAAAAGCAGAGACATTACTTTGCCAACAAAGGTCCATCTAGTCAAAGCTATGGTTTTTCTAGTAGTCATGTATGGATGTGAGAGTTGGACTGTTAAGAAAACTGAGCACCAGAGAATTGTTTTTGAACTGTAGGTTTGGAAAAGACTCTTGAGAGTCCCTTGGAGAGCAAAGAGATCCAACCAGTTCATCCTAAAGGGAATCAGTCTTGAATATTCATTTGAAGGACTGATGTTGTAGCTGACTTTGACCACCTGATTCGAAGAACTAACTCACTGGAAAAGACCCTGATGCTGGGAAAGATTGAAGGCAGGAGAAGAAAGGGATGACAGAGGATTAAGATGGTTGGATGGCATTACCAACTCAATGGACATGAGTCTGAGTAAACTCTAGGAGTTGGTGAAGGACAAGGAAGCCTTGCGTGCTGTAGTCCATGGGGTTGCAAAGAATCGGACATGACTGAGTGGCTGAACTGAATTAAACTGAACTGTGAACTCCCCAGGGGTCCTTTGGCTGTCATTTCAGTATTAACAGCTTGATAATAGCCTGGGATCTCTCATTAGCCTTCTGTAGGTCATCAATACAACCTAGCAGTAACCAGCCAATTCTGCTGTTCTCGTAGACACTGTTCTTTCCATACTTATCAAATGCCTGTCTCATTGAACTTCTACAGAATTCTTCTCCATGGGGATATTTGCCTAAGTTACCACCTGTGTCTGGGTTCTCTACGAACATCCTCAGGTTAAGCAACTTGCTAGAAGGACCCACAGGACTAAGCACAGACCTGTGCTCACAACTATGATTTATTACAGAAAAAGAACACCAAGCAAAATCAGCAAAGGGAAAAGGTACATGAACAAAGTCTAGAGGAAGCCATGGAGTCACATGTGAACTTAATTCCTCCAGCAAAGATGTATAATATGTATAAAATAGCGTCCACCAAGGAAATTAGCCTGAGCCTGGACATAGGACTCCAGGGTTTTTATTGCGTCCAGTTAAGCAGGCATTCTTTGCCTAACATGTAGCAAAATGCATGATTCCCAGAAGGAAATCAGACATAAATCCCACTGTCTGTACAAACACTTCAGGCAGAGTAAACCACCCTTATCAATGAAGAGAATGGGGGAACACCCATGAAATCCAAACGGCGGGACATACATGAACCTTGCAAGCAGGCCTTTCTATGGGCAACAGATTCAGGCCTGCTTTGACAACTCTTTTGCACACCATCTGTGACATATTTAGTAACTGACCATAACCTTGTGCCTGGGCCTATATGGATGCCACTTACCAGCCAGGTTGTCATCCTCTTCATTCTTTGGAACAGAGATGAATCAGCTCCTATTCTATTAACCGGCTTTCCTGGATCTCACTCCTGGGCTACTTGTGTTAGTCCGGATCTTCCAGGAAGCAGACGCGTAGACCAAGAAGGGGTCAGCTATGGAACAGATTTACCACGGGCAACACTGGTGAGGAAAAACAGTGGGGGTGCTCAGGTTGGTGGGAGGCAACCAGGCCCTGATGCAGGTAAATAAAAGAAGGAAGGTTGAGTGAAAGTGACTTAGAGACTATAACACAATCTTAAGGGAGTCTGGAAAAGACCGTCAGGTAGTCTTAAAACCAAAGTGAAGGAGTCTTCTCCCTGCCAGGCTTAGTCCCTGGCTGGCAAGAGGCAGAGACTGTGCGTTAAGGTGGGGATGACCAAGTGCAGCGGCTGCAGGGCCTTTAGTCCCTTATGTTCCCTCCTGCTGGAGAGCTGAGAGGTGCATTCTCCTGGCTGCTATAACCATGACTGTAGGTCTCAAAACACACCTGAAAAAGATTTATCAGACAAATATTTAGCACCAACAGCATGTAATTTGCATTAATACTTCTCATCTTAAAAAAAAAGTTAATTATAAAATCCCCTAATCTAGAACACTAATTAACAATGAAAATGCAAATAATCTTTTTTATTTCATGAACTGAACAATATCCTATGTAGATGAACTTTGGGGAAGACTTTTCCAAACTGGTGAACTGGGAGCTGACACACAGCATAGAGTATTAGGAATGAATCAAAGCTACTCAATGACAAAAAAATAAATAAATGTTTATATGTTCATAAAGTGAAAGTGTTAGTTGCTCAGTCATGTCCGACTCTTTGAGATTCCACGGACTACAGCCCTCCAGGCTCCTCTGTCCATGGAATTCTCCAGGCAAGAATACTGGAGTGGGTTGCCATTCCTTTCTCTAGGGGATATTTCCAACACAGGAATCAAAGCTGTGTCTCCTGCACTGCAGGCAGATTCTTTACTGTCTGAGCCATCAGGAAGCCCCAAATGTTCATCATGCAAGTAAATTTCTGAAATATGCTTTACATTAATTAATACTTAAGAATAAAATACCATTTTTGAGTTTTTCCTCCTGGCTGACCTCAAATACCCTTGACAAAGAAATAGCCTTCCTACATATTTTACACCTAGTTCTTAGGTTGACTATAAATGACCACATATAAACCTTGTGAGGAGCAAACTGAACAAAGTTCATAGATATGTCTAAAAATTATTAGACATGATTTGAGAACTTCTAAATTATATATGCTTAGATGATAAAATGGATGAACATCCTCTTACACAGTATCTAATAAGAAACAATTTTATTATTATTATTATTATTTTTTTTGGTCACACTGAAAGGCATGTGGGATCTTAGGTCCCTGAGCAGGGATTGAACCCTTATACCCTGCATGGGAAGTGTGGAGTCTTAACTGGACCGCGAGGGAAACCCCTCATTGTTTAATTTTAATCAATGTTATCCTCAAGGACAACACTGGCTATCAATGTTCTTTTTCTTTTTGCTGCACTGTGCGGCATGAGGGACCCTATATCCCAGGCCAGGGATCTAACTGAGCCCCTGCATTGGGAGCATGGAAGTCTCAACCATGGCCTTCACGACTCACTGATACAAATGACAGAAGCTACTAGAAATAAAGAAAAGCTTTAACATGAAAGACTTGTAAAATGTTTATTTTTAAATGAGATTAATACCATTTTAATATAGGAGAGATGCCATCTTTATTTATAGGCTAATAAAAAAAATAGTAAAACAACACAACTAGATATGATACATTTGTCAAAAATCCTATAGATCTGAGGCCAACCCTACATGGAAAACTGGGTAGCTAGGATAGAGCATTACATAATAAGGACATCAGAAATATGCAACTTACACATGAATCAATATATTTTGTTTCTAAACATGAAAACAAAGTCTACAGTGGGGGGTGGGGGTGGGTAGAACCAGCACCAAAGAAACGCTGAGCTAACTTTTGACAACTCTTAAGTCAGCCAAAACCATTTGTTTGTATTACCAAGGATCTCAAAATTTTCATCTCTTTTCAATCTATTTTAAAGTCTCATAACCCAAACGCTGTTTGCCATCGAAGTCACAGACACTTAGAACTGCAGAAGTTAACTGTGAATATATACACACAGACATACAGCCCTCATACTCTTGAAATTTTTTCTCAGATATTCTGTTTGTGTGTGCATCTGTATACTTTTTTTTTCCCTTTTTAATTGTAATGACTTTGCAACAGTTCTCTCCTTATCTGGTTTTGTCCTAGAAATAAGTTTCTTTCCTACAAATGTGAAAACATAAAAACTGTTTCCATTTAGACCTTTGGAAAGAGTCTGTAATTCTCAGTTCATCTCCCAGAGACCATATATTCTAAAAGGAACTTTTAACCAAGTACTTTCTAAACACCAGACGGGAACCTCATAGTAATCCCTGAGCAACAGTGCTCTCACATAGGCTGCAAACCAAGGCGAAGCAGGAATGAAATGGGAACTGACCTCTGTAATTTTAAACTAACTGGAACATTTTTTATTTTGCTTATCAGCCCAAGAAGGGAGTTTCTATCATAACTACCTCATACAACCCTTTACATTACACAGCGTCCTCATAGAAATGCCAACTCAAGGCTCTTAAAAAAACTCTTTATAGACATATTAGTTCTTGAAAATCAAAAGGCTTTGGTTAATATTTCCTAAGGATTCAGTCTTAGTAGATAAAAGATACTCTCTAAAAAACTGCCAAGGCCATCCCATCCTAGACGGTGTTTTAAAAAGATAAGAATAACATAGTTTCAAGTCACAACAAAAAAGCTTTCAGATATGTGACAATGGAAAATTTTTTTGACTGACTGAATATACTGGTTAAAATCTGGTTTACAGATCTCATATCATGCATGGGGGCATGGGCTAGGGTAGGGGGAATGCCTAAGGAGGAAACAGTTTTCTTTTAAGAGTCCTAGCCTGTCAGGAGCAAACAATAACATGTGGCTTCCTTAGTCAGTTATACAATTAAATACTAGTTTTTGCTCAGAGGCAATATTATGCTAAAAGGTATTTTAATATCAGTAACCACATATACTACGAAGTGCATTTCCTATTACAAATTAACATGGTGATATACAGATGAACAAAACTACCGAAACAAACCATAAATGAGTAACAGGTGAAACATAAAATTTATAAATAGCAAAACCACCAAATAAAGTATATACATTTTATAGATTTACCTATGAACAAATATATAGTGCATCTAGGAAAGACAAGAGAATGTGTTTTGTATCACATAAGATCTGAATATTAGAAATGAGATACTGATAATACTCTAAAAGCCTTCTCCCAATTTATAGTCCCTTAAATGTATATTCTTTAAAACAATGATATTGGCAAAACTATCATCTCTTCAAATGCAATGTTTTTCACTTTTCCCTGCAAGGTACAGTGGCCTGTGGAAGAGCACAGAAGAGAGCAGGCACTCCAAGCTGATTCCTGGGATAAAAGAAGTAGCAAATCTAGTTTGCATATGAAAAGCACTTTAGTCAAACTTAACACTGAAAAGCCAACCAAAAAATTATCATATCAAAATGTGCTCACTTTATCTTGCCCACCACCAGTGCCTCAGATTTATAGATTATTGGCAAATCAGTTAGTCATCAATACTTTGAGAGAAAACTGCTGTTTGAATTAAATGTATCTCATTGACATAGTAATAAATTTGAGCTTTTACCGCCAGAAAAAAAATGTACCTTTAAGTGCTAGGACTATCACAATACAAACATTATGAACAACTCAAAATGTATAAAACTGCCTTTCGTGGATTCCAGAAAAAAAGCATTTGTGACTAAACATTAATAACATAATGCTCCAATACCGCGCACACAAATCAACATAATTGAAAACAGATATTTCACACTTATCTGCATTTCTTTTAAAAAACCTGAAAAGTACAATAACTGAAACTATTTCTGGTGCAGCATTGATTGATACAGGATTGCTTAAAGAAAACTATTCTGTACTGCATGAATAACACTGAAAAGCAAACTCATTATAATAAATGATCATTAAGAACTGATTGAGACGTCAGGAAGCACATTAAATTAAAAAACACAAACCACTGAAACCATTCTTTCAGTTAAAAACAAATTTAAGTCAAGCCTACATTTCTGCAATTCACTGAGTCAACTTCTGTCCTTTGAAACATCACACTTAACATTCTGGAACATACGATATGAATTCATTTATTCTCATATTTAAAGGCTATTCCTTAAAGAAAAAAAATTCCAGTTGGCACTGTCCTTCTACTAAATGGAAAAGGAGTCAAATAAAACAGAGTGCTTCATTTGGTACTTAAGAGCCTAATACTATCCTTTTGGGAAACACATGCTTTGGTACTTTATAAATTTGAAGAAAATCAAAATTGCTTTTCATGCAATAGCTAATTATGGTACACCACAGAAAACAGGGAGTTTTATGCATTTAGAATTGTTCACATGAAGCCCTGAGGTACCCGCCTTTCATTTAGGCAATAAACAGCCTCCTTAAATCTTGTATAGTCTTTGTCACCATGTTCCCTGGTGCCCCAAATTCAGAATAGTCTGATTAACAATCTTGTCTGAAGATACAGTCAATTTAATAAGACTTTTTATGATACAGACTGTGTAGATCATCTAATTTAGAAGCACTGTCTTCTAGAGGAGTTTCACTTGAAGCTCCTAGGTCTCCATTTTCGTGTCCATCAGTAACTGCCTTCTTATTAAATCCTGAAAGAGAAAATAAGCAGATACTTCCTAATTAAAAAAATCATACTTCTGTTGAGCAATAACAAAGGAAAGTCCACTGTAACTAATAATAGTAATATGAAGCAAATAATGGGGCCCTAGATTAATCAAGACAGCAATTTCTGACAAAGGAATGTTTCCTTATAGCAGACATCAACACTGTATAGATGTTTTTAATATTATCTACTGGACCTATCTAAAAATTATATAAAATTTCCTACCAAATTATTCATGAAATTCAGAATTGATATACACAACTGCAAAATTCAATCAGTTCTACTTAACACAAATACCTATGGAACTGCATATTTTTCTTTCACATTTTGCTTTCAAATTATTTAACTTCAGCTCACTGAGGCACATACTAGTTTATTTACTAAATCTAACCTGTTGGTAAGACAACATCCAGATAAAATTTAAAACTAATTTTGGTTAATCTACAAAACAGATAATAGGNTCCTTAAAGAAAAAAAATTCCAGTTGGCACTGTCCTTCTACTAAATGGAAAAGGAGTCAAATAAAACAGAGTGCTTCATTTGGTACTTAAGAGCCTAATACTATCCTTTTGGGAAACACATGCTTTGGTACTTTATAAATTTGAAGAAAATCAAAATTGCTTTTCATGCAATAGCTAATTATGGTACACCACAGAAAACAGGGAGTTTTATGCATTTAGAATTGTTCACATGAAGCCCTGAGGTACCCGCCTTTCATTTAGGCAATAAACAGCCTCCTTAAATCTTGTATAGTCTTTGTCACCATGTTCCCTGGTGCCCCAAATTCAGAATAGTCTGATTAACAATCTTGTCTGAAGATACAGTCAATTTAATAAGACTTTTTATGATACAGACTGTGTAGATCATCTAATTTAGAAGCACTGTCTTCTAGAGGAGTTTCACTTGAAGCTCCTAGGTCTCCATTTTCGTGTCCATCAGTAACTGCCTTCTTATTAAATCCTGAAAGAGAAAATAAGCAGATACTTCCTAATTAAAAAAATCATACTTCTGTTGAGCAATAACAAAGGAAAGTCCACTGTAACTAATAATAGTAATATGAAGCAAATAATGGGGCCCTAGATTAATCAAGACAGCAATTTCTGACAAAGGAATGTTTCCTTATAGCAGACATCAACACTGTATAGATGTTTTTAATATTATCTACTGGACCTATCTAAAAATTATATAAAATTTCCTACCAAATTATTCATGAAATTCAGAATTGATATACACAACTGCAAAATTCAATCAGTTCTACTTAACACAAATACCTATGGAACTGCATATTTTTCTTTCACATTTTGCTTTCAAATTATTTAACTTCAGCTCACTGAGGCACATACTAGTTTATTTACTAAATCTAACCTGTTGGTAAGACAACATCCAGATAAAATTTAAAACTAATTTTGGTTAATCTACAAAACAGATAATAGGCTTGCAAATAAATGAAAGTTGACTATGAAATCTGCTTAGTGAGCTATGAAACATGGATACATGCTAAAAAGATAACCAATGGAAACATTTCTTGTGATTTGTGATCAGTTAATAGTAATGTATCCTAAGAGTATACATGTTTGGTTATTTGGGTCACATTTTAAATGGTTTGCTATTTATATAGGTGACAAGGAAACCCTTTAAAAAAGCCTCAGCTGCAAAAAGGAAGGGATAAGCCTTCTTGGTTCAGTTCAGCTCAGTCCTGACCTACCCCCCCCCCCAAAAAAAAAAAAAAACCCAAGAAATTATCAAAACCTCTCTAGAAGCACCTCCGCCCCCAACTAACCACCCTCCAGAATTTTGCAGTAAATATTTCCTTGCTTTTCTTTATAGTTTTACCACCTGCATATAGATTCCTAGACAATAAAGGTTTCATTTACCTGCTTTTGAACCTGTGTAAATCCAACTAACCGTATTTGAGTTGGTCCTTTTTGCTTACCACCATGTTTTTAGATTTATCCCTGTTGTTGCATGGAGTTTTAGTTTGTTTTTCTCACTGTATAGTATCCCATTATAGTAGTGTAATTTACTAATTACAGTTTATTAATCCTTTCTACTGTTGATAAACATTTGGGTTGTTTCCAGTTTGTTTGTTTGGTTGNAAAATTTCCTACCAAATTATTCATGAAATTCAGAATTGATATACACAACTGCAAAATTCAATCAGTTCTACTTAACACAAATACCTATGGAACTGCATATTTTTCTTTCACATTTTGCTTTCAAATTATTTAACTTCAGCTCACTGAGGCACATACTAGTTTATTTACTAAATCTAACCTGTTGGTAAGACAACATCCAGATAAAATTTAAAACTAATTTTGGTTAATCTACAAAACAGATAATAGGCTTGCAAATAAATGAAAGTTGACTATGAAATCTGCTTAGTGAGCTATGAAACATGGATACATGCTAAAAAGATAACCAATGGAAACATTTCTTGTGATTTGTGATCAGTTAATAGTAATGTATCCTAAGAGTATACATGTTTGGTTATTTGGGTCACATTTTAAATGGTTTGCTATTTATATAGGTGACAAGGAAACCCTTTAAAAAAGCCTCAGCTGCAAAAAGGAAGGGATAAGCCTTCTCGGTTCAGTTCAGCTCAGTCCTGACCAAAAAAAAAAAAAACCCAGAAGAAAAGGTAAAAGACAGCAAAATCAAAAGAAAGGCAGCTCAGCAGCGCAAGGTTTTGGCATACTGACACAATGGTTTTGTTCAAGATGCACAGGGAGACCAAATGCGACCACCGTCTTTGCACAGATACTTTACAACACACAGGCTCACCGAGAGGACAACAGTTCATCAGGCTACTTTAACACTTGATGCCACAAGTTCTCAAACTTTCTGATTTCAGGAAGTCTTTACACTCTTAAGAACTGAGAACTGCAAAGAGTGTTTTTTCATGTGGGTTTTTAATAGTAAGTGACATACTAACGTTTACCATATTGGTGATTAAAACTGAGAAATCTAAAAAAAAATTACTTTGTTAAAAATGGTAATAAACTCCATGACTGTTAACATAAATATCTGTTTAGTGAAAATAACTCTAATTTCCAAAAAACTTAGAGGAATGTCACAAGTTTACAATTTTGCAAGTATCTTTAATATCTGGCTTTACGTAAGACTGCTAGATTCTCATATCTGCTTTCACTCAATCAGTTAGAAGCATGTAAAGAAAGTCCACTTCACGCAGATGTGTAACTCTGAAGAGGGAAGAGTAACTTAGCCTTTTCAAATAACTGTCAATATTCTTCTTTGATATTATACCAAATTCTACAATATAGAATCTAAAACAATATCAATGAACTTTCACACTCTGATGCATTAAAATCATTTGTTTATCTTGCACTTTTGAATGGCTCTTTCACCCACACAGGATTCAGTAATATCACACGCTGGTCATTTAAAAAGTATTAGATCCCTGAGTTATGCAACAATTGCAAAAGCTGACACATTTCATTTTACTATATTAAAAAATCATACTCATCAATATCACCACCAATCTTATTAGAAAAGCTCTTTAAGTGTCAGGAAGCTGTCAAGCTCATGGTGGTTGATATATGTTTTACAAAATTCTGATTTCCACTTGAAAGCTCACATTTTATCACTGGCAATAAATACTGTCAGTTGTTCTTGAAGTGATGGATTCACCTTGTTCATTTTTTAAAAAACGGCTGCCAAATATCCTGAACAACCATAATTTGTCATTCTTTCAAGTAAAAATTGTCATCCATGACAAGAATGGCTAATTCAGCTAGTAAATTAATCATTTAAATACTTCTCCTCAAGTCTAGCATCTTAGTTCAGCATATAAACTCAGTGCCATGCATACTTACCATTTCATCACACAGAATAATTAAAAAGTCATATACTCAACATTTAATAAAATGAATAACTTTTACTATTTTATACAAGATATTAAGAAACTGGCATTTTCTTCTTTTTTATTCTGAGCAGATGACAAGGAAGAACACGGCGATCACTAGTAAAGCAGTGCTACTTGCCTTGACTCATACTAAGGCGTCAGTGGTTTTACCACTGTTGAGTCTGTACCATCAGTGTACGTATCAACACAAGACAAACAATGCCTTAGTATTTCATAATATGAAAAGTCTGGATCTCAGAACTCCCTGAAAGGTCTCAGGGTCCCCTACAGATCTATGGATCACAATTTAAGCACCACTGCTCCATACAAAAGTGCTAGAATTGTTCTTTAAAATATGTATAGATGATAGCAACGGAACTAAACCCCAAATCCTCAAGATTACACATCCTGATTCCAATAACAATCATGAGATAACAGTGTAATTACTTATTCAAATTCAGCCTGTAAAATCACTGCATTATGAGAGAAGAATGTGCATTAAAACAGCAAGATGTTAAGATGTATCTATTCTAAAAGGCATGTTGGCCTTTGTTTCTGTCTAGAAAACTTGAATTTTATTTATATTTCAAGGATTAGCTGTAGTTTAGAAGCTGCTCATATATTTGTCCAAGGTGAATCTACAAGAACTGACATGTAAATAAAATACTGGCATAATTACTGGTGTATAATAAAGCTATAATTTAGCAAGGGAAAGCTATCCAATCTGTTAATGCTGGTTTCCCCATCATTAAAACAGTGTTACAAAGAACATCTAAGTCTTTTATATTTTTTAAGTTTATTGATAGTAAATACATTAATTGTAACGTTCAAGGTGATTTTTACCTTGTAACATTTTGATTTCCCCAGTTGTATCTTTGCAACTAGCGCCAGGATTACTACTTCCCTCTAATTCATCAAGGTACAAACGGTAACGATGTCCACTCTCATCCTCATACTCTACATTTTCATCATCAGAATCCACTTCTGGAGCCACGTAAACTACTTCAAATTCAATCTCTCCTCTCTAAAATGGGGAAAAGAAAATGAGAAAACCAAGTTACTGTAACTTTAAAAGATTTCCAAATTCTTTAGGGTGAGAAGCAACGGTTCAGCCTCAGATGTAGCTCCTTTCGAGATAACAAACAGTGAAATTTTAGACTCTCAAGAGGTACAGGTAATTTCCTTTCAGTATTACAGATCTTTCTCCTGATCAAAATATTTCCCCCAAAAGACCTAAAACAAAAAAGGATGATTATTCAATTTACACAATTTTGGAACAAAGTGTTCAGTTTAAAAGTCATTTTGTCATTTTATACTTTACACAGTAGCAATTCAGAAAATCTATCAAATAGTCAGATATTAAAGTTGCACCTAAGGGCACCACACAAACTTTTCTTTGACTAATTCAAGAAACCTCTACACAATGATCTCTTGTTTCTTACTCAATAGGTCTTGAGTATCTCCTTAACTGTCACTGAGAGCCAGACATAGTTGTTGGTCAAGGTATTCTGCTGAGTAATAACAGCAATTACTGTGTTTATTATTCAAAATTATATCCTTCAATTCTCTCCTCTTCAATTCTCAGAACAACTCTATTGTAGTCCACTGTACATGAATGAGAAACCTGAGTGAGTCCTGGAGAGGGCTGATAACTCTCAATAAGATGAACAAGTAAAATAGAAAAACAGAAATTGACTTCAAAGTCCTTGCTCTTTCTCCTATACTAGACTAAATGTGTAATATTTATACTTTATTCTTTAATAATAACTTCATTTTCAAGTAAAATGTTACAGATTATTTTATGTTAAAAAAAATTCTGAGCTATAATTGTCACTTAATAAGAGACTACAATCACTGGTGTACAAACACACAAGACCAGTGTTTGCAATTCTCTGAAAATTATGGCCTGCTTTTGCTCAAAAGAAAGCATGCCGTTTTTTGTTTTTTTAGTTGCTACCCACTAAGTCTCTTTGGTGCTCCTCTTTCCCAGCAGTTTAAGGTTATCCTTCAGAACTTTAACATGTGTTCAGCATTTCCGTAAAATTTTGTATCTCATGAATGCAGCTCATGAACTGCCTGTTTACGTCCCCTTTACCTCAGCAGCCATTCATCCCACTCTTACACTACAGGATGACAGCCAAGTTGGACTGAGAAGACACCAGCTTGAAGAAGCTAGTGCTGCATTCTTAAATCCCCTCATCAGACAGTGCTTTAAAAATAACACTTTGGGGAGTCGGTAAACGCAGTGTGTTAGTCACTCAGTCATGTCCAACTCTATACGACCCCATGGACTGTATTATCCATGGGATTCTCCAGGCAAGAATCCTGGGGCGGGTAGCCATTTCCTTCTCCAGGGGATCTTTCCAACCCAAGGGTTAAACCTGGGTCTCCTACATTGTAGTGGTCTCTTCAGTAAAGTTCTTTAGATGACAGAATCAGGTCTGTGGTAGCTGTCATAAAGAAACAGATTTTAGGTTTAATATGAGGAAGAGCTTTCTAAAAATCAGCAGTCTAAAACAATGAAATAGACTGCATTATCACCAACAAATCCTCCGTTTAACACTGAATACAATTATTTCCCAGGTGGCACAGTAGTAATGAATCCCCCTGCCAATACAGGAGATGCAAGAGAAGTGGGTTTGATCCCTGGGTCAAGAAGATCCCCTGGCATAGGAACTGGCAACCCACTCCAGTATTCTTGTCTGGAAAATTCCA
>SJYW01054931.1:1373889-1391403 GCA_006410735.1 Raphicerus campestris | reverse complement strand
ATCACTGCAGATGGTGACTGCAGCCATGAAATTAAAAGACGCTTACTCTTTGGAAGGAAAGTTATAACCAACTTAGATAGCATATTCAAAAGCAGAGACATTACTTTGCCAACCAAGGTCCATCTAGTCAAGGCTATGGTTTTTTCAGTGGTCATGTACAGATGTGAGAGTTGGACTGTGAAGAAAGCTGAACGCTGAAGAATTGATGCTTTTGAACTGTGGTGTTGGAGAAGACTCTTGAGAATCCCTTGGACTGCAAGGAGATCCAACCAGTCCATTCTAAGGGAGATCAGTCCTGGGTGTTTACTGGAAGGACTGATGTTAAAGCTGAAACTTCAGTACTTTGGCCACCTCATGCGAAGAGTTGACTCACTGGAAAAGACTCTGATGCTGGGAGGGATTGGGGGCAGGAGAAGGGGACGACTGAGGATGAGATGGCTGGATGGCATCACTGACTCAATGGACGTGAGTCTGAGTGAACTCCGGGAGTTGGTGATAGACAGGGAGGCCTGACATGTTGTGATTCATGGGGTTGCAGAGAGTCAGACATGACTGAGCGACTGAACTAACTGAACTGAACTGAACTTGCTCAAAGCTATACAGCTGTGAAGAAAAGCAAACAAAATCTTTTTCGGTAAACCTGGCTGAATGTCTTCTAAAAAAAGGTCAAGTCAAAGGAAACTAGTATCTATAGATAAACACTTCACTACCTGAGAAACCTCCTCAGGAAGTTATCGTCTATTCAATAGACTCAAAAAGCAACAACAGAGAGATCCAATTTTAATTATATAAAGGGAACTTACCTGCTGGGAAAGAATGGTTACAGCTTCTTTATGCTTTGTGTCCCGTAGGTTAACTCCATTAACAGCCAGAATAGCATCTCCAACATGCAGCCCTCCACATCTATCAGCAGGTTGCCCTGGGTGAATCTCAGAAATGAGGATTGGAACACCATGCTCCTTTCCACCCTAGTCAAAAAAAAAAAGCAGCAAACTAGTTTACCTTTGTATAGTTGCATACTATTCTGATAAAATATTTTTCTAAAAACATTTCAATAAGCAACTATACTGCCTCTATAAATGTTGAGTGATATCCTATTTGCTACTTAGGTAATGGTAAATCAAACTATCATGAATATCAAAGAGTTACCTCTAAGTAAAATGATTAATAACATATATGTGCTTTTTAAAACGCATTACAGAATTTTAAAAAAAAAAGAACCCTGAAAAAACCGAAAGAACAATTGGCTTAACTCTCTTAAACATAAATATTTTATGTATTAGTAGTCCATAGTATTATCAGATTTTATCAAACCTAAGTCCCAATAAACCATAGGAAAAAAACCATTATTTTATGTTCCACAAAAAAAAACCCCTTTAAGATGAATCTGAATTTCATACATGTTAAAATGTGAAAAAATATGTAATGCAAAATTAATGAAATACAGCATTTGGTACCTTTCACTTTCTAGCTGTAATCATAATTATGTGTGTGTCTTATTTCTCTTACTAAACTTATGCTCTTTGAGGGACGTATACTCAAAAAGGTAGGTATATTCAATAAATATCTATTAGATAAACTTTTTATTGTAAGAAATATTTATACAGTAAACAACACCAGAAAGCAAATAAACTTCTGCAGTGCCTAAGTATAGAAAGCCAGCTTATTTGTTGCTTTGGAACAAAGCACTGAACAGCGAAATGCTCTAGTTATACGTATTTTAAAATAGATTACTCTCAAGAAGGCCATCCAAGACAACTGTTTGTAAAGGAATCAACATTAAAAAAGAGGAATACTTGGACCCGAGAGCCAGTGAAATCTGACAGCCAAGAAATGAGACAAGAAAAAGACAGCAAATACTCCAGAGAAAAGAACAATACACACTGGGGTCATTTAACACAGAAGAAAACAGTCCTATCTAATCCCAAAGGCTCTTACACTGTCTCTTATACACATCTCTGGTGTTAAAGCTGAAACTCCAGTACTTTGGCCACCGCANAAAAGACAGCAAATACTCCAGAGAAAAGAACAATACACACTGGGGTCATTTAACACAGAAGAAAACAGTCCTATCTAATCCCAAAGGCTCTTACACGCATCACAGGATGTGGTGCAGAACTATGAATGAAAATGATAAACAATGATTACTGAAAAACTACTTATAAAGTAATACTTAACAGTTATTAGGAAAATTTACATACAAAAAAAAAATGTTTACACAAAAGTGCCATTACCCATGGGGATAAGTTTAGTTACTTAGAAAATATACTCAGAAAACTTTATTTCCCAATGATATTCAACAAAGGAGTGTGATTATACTAGAGAAGTGTAGAGAAAAGGAGACTGGAAGCACTACTTCTTACTGTAATTGAAATGCCAAGGCCTTCATGATCTTCCTTAAGGAGGAGAACTTTTCTAATTGGCCCAACACCTTGGCTTTTCTTTAAAGAGTCTTGATCCTTGTTGGAGAGAAAAAAAAAAAAGAATAAAAATTAGTAGTACTTAAACTATATACTATATAGAGTAACTTGCTTTTAGAAATGTTTATTGTTTTCCTGTAATGGATACACAGTATAATGTTAAGAAAGTAATTAACAGATAACATGGGAAAGCAAAAAAAGCGGTTCTATTAATATAGTGAATGTACATGATTTTCTCACCCTCTTGTTAATTTCTTTACTATTTATATATGACGTTACAAAAGAAACTACTGCCATGAACTGATAAACAATATCTTTAAGAAATAAAAGGAAGTAACTTTATCTTCACTGGAAATTAGCTTTAAGATCTATATCCATTTCAACTTATTTATAGAACTGAAAAAACAAAATGTCCATTGGTCATTAACTACCTTTTTCTTTCTTTGAGCTCTGAAATCTACCTCTTAATTAAAGAACCTTGCTCCACCAATAATTCTTTCTCTGGTACCTTAACTTTTTCCCTCTCTCTACAAGCTCCTTCCCTAAAATGAAAAAATGTCAAGCCTCACCAAGCTATAAAACACAGACCATGTACAAACACAAAACATATAAAAACCCTTAAACCATCCACAATCTTAGTTACCTTCTATCCACCCTCCATCTTTCCTGAACCTTTACACAAAGTTAATCTTCACTGTAGCTACTTCCTTGCCACCCATATTCAGTACTCCACCCTGTAATTAGGGTTCTGCTCCACCTGCTCCACCGAAGCTGTCTTCTCTGCAGTCACTGGTAACCAATGTGGCTGCTTCCAATGAATACTTTTTACTCACTGCCCTTCTGAACCCTGCAGAAGTTGATACTGTTCACAGTCCCCTCCCTGAAACCTCTTTTCTTTGGTGTCCATTACACTTTGGTGTACATTACATTACATGGGTTTGGGTAGACTCAGGGAGTTGGTGATGGACAGGGAGGCCTGGCGTGCTGCGGTTCATGGGGTCGCAAAGAGTTGGACACAACTGAGCAACTGAACTGAACTGAACCATTACACTACTTTCCTAGAAGGCCCATATCTGACAGCTCTATCTCAGGCTTCTGTCTTTGGTGATTCATTTCCTTCCCTCACTCCTTAGTGGTTTCCTTCCATCTTTTCACTTTCTATATACTTTTCCTGGGTGACTTAATCAATCCCATGGTTTCAAAAGACGGTCTACCTAGTCATCTTAAACTCAAGAGTTCTCTCTAGAATTCTAGAGTCGTATATATAATTGGATATAACCTGGCTGTCCCACTGGGACCTCAAACGCTACATGTCTAAAACTGATATCATCTTTCTACCAAAACCTTCCTTTCCCTATATTTGGTTTATCAATGCATGCCATCATCTCACTTGATTGCCCAAACCAAAACTCAGACTCTCCTTCTTACTCACTTACTTAACCAAAAGCAGTTAGTCATTAACTCCTTTTGATTCTAATTCTCTCAAAGCTGTTCTTCCTCTGATCCCTTTCTCCTCATTATCTTTCTAAATGTACTTCTCTGATTTCAATTAGGCCCTCTTCCAATTTATCCTCCTCACTACCCAAAGCAACTGTCAAACAAATGCTAAATCTTATTAAGTCCACTATTTTATTTGAAAATCCCCTGACCATCAGGTTAAGATGCGAATGCCTTTGTTTAGCATAAGAGAACATTTATCATCTGGCCACTGCCTAGAAGTTAATGGGAACCAAGAGAACCCCAAAGAAGACAATGGCATGAGGGCTAACTGTAATTACCACTCCTCTCCCATGAACGCCACATACATATCAATTTTTCCTACAATAATCTTTTCAAAGGCAACAAATAATTTTACTATTCGAGGCCACGCTTTACCTGATACTAAAATATGTGATCCACTGGACAGGAATTAGATATGATTTTATTATATTAAGGCTTATACCATTAGGCTGCTATTGCAGTGAAATTTAATAAATTTTTATGTAGGCAGAAAGAAAAGCTCCTGTACAGTGGTGGCTACAGAAACAGACAACTGGACACAGGTCTCAAATTCCAGCTTAATCCAAAACCAAACAGGTATAAATGTTAGCTTGGAAACAATATATAAAGCTAATTACTAAGAGTCCCCTTATAAAGAACTACCCCCCAATTTTTGCCAATTTATCAGTAGGATCACACACACTCTGCTAAGCTTAGAACTTCTGTAAACATGCCTAATCGAGATCCAGAAATTCTGAAATATGAGCTGAAGCAACATGCATCTGCTTTCGATAGTTCAGTGTCTTCAGAAATACCATTTTGGGGGTATATTAGCGTAGGAGCTATATGGGCAGCTGAAACCTTAAATATGTATCTAGTTTAAAATAAGCTTAATCCACTGTTACTTTTAAATAAANAACTTGCTTTTAGAAATGTTTATTGTTTTCCTGTAATGGATACACAGTATAATGTTAAGAAAGTAATTAACAGATAACATGGGAAAGCAAAAAAAGCGGTTCTATTAATATAGTGAATGTACATGATTTTCTCACCCTCTTGTTAATTTCTTTACTATTTATATATGACGTTACAAAAGAAACTACTGCCATGAACTGATAAACAATATCTTTAAGAAATAAAAGGAAGTAACTTTATCTTCACTGGAAATTAGCTTTAAGATCTATATCCATTTCAACTTATTTATAGAACTGAAAAAACAAAATGTCCATTGGTCATTAACTACCTTTTTCTTTCTTTGAGCTCTGAAATCTACCTCTTAATTAAAGAACCTTGCTCCACCAATAATTCTTTCTCTGGTACCTTAACTTTTTCCCTCTCTCTACAAGCTCCTTCCCTAAAATGAAAAAATGTCAAGCCTCACCAAGCTATAAAACACAGACCATGTACAAACACAAAACATATAAAAACCCTTAAACCATCCACAATCTTAGTTACCTTCTATCCACCCTCCATCTTTCCTGAACCTTTACACAAAGTTAATCTTCACTGTAGCTACTTCCTTGCCACCCATATTCAGTACTCCACCCTGTAATTAGGGTTCTGCTCCACCTGCTCCACCGAAGCTGTCTTCTCTGCAGTCACTGGTAACCAATGTGGCTGCTTCCAATGAATACTTTTTACTCACTGCCCTTCTGAACCCTGCAGAAGTTGATACTGTTCACAGTCCCCTCCCTGAAACCTCTTTTCTTTGGTGTCCATTACACTTTGGTGTACATTACATTACATGGGTTTGGGTAGACTCAGGGAGTTGGTGATGGACAGGGAGGCCTGGCGTGCTGCGGTTCATGGGGTCGCAAAGAGTTGGACACAACTGAGCAACTGAACTGAACTGAACCATTACACTACTTTCCTAGAAGGCCCATATCTGACAGCTCTATCTCAGGCTTCTGTCTTTGGTGATTCATTTCCTTCCCTCACTCCTTAGTGGTTTCCTTCCATCTTTTCACTTTCTATATACTTTTCCTGGGTGACTTAATCAATCCCATGGTTTCAAAAGACGGTCTACCTAGTCATCTTAAACTCAAGAGTTCTCTCTAGAATTCTAGAGTCGTATATATAATTGGATATAACCTGGCTGTCCCACTGGGACCTCAAACGCTACATGTCTAAAACTGATATCATCTTTCTACCAAAACCTTCCTTTCCCTATATTTGGTTTATCAATGCATGCCATCATCTCACTTGATTGCCCAAACCAAAACTCAGACTCTCCTTCTTACTCACTTACTTAACCAAAAGCAGTTAGTCATTAACTCCTTTTGATTCTAATTCTCTCAAAGCTGTTCTTCCTCTGATCCCTTTCTCCTCATTATCTTTCTAAATG
Organism: Raphicerus campestris; assembly: GCA_006410735.1. NCBI lineage: Eukaryota > Metazoa > Chordata > Mammalia > Artiodactyla > Bovidae > Raphicerus > Raphicerus campestris. The sequence continues at coordinate 1,385,160 of SJYW01054931.1, read as the reverse complement.
TACTTCTCTGATTTCAATTAGGCCCTCTTCCAATTTATCCTCCTCACTACCCAAAGCAACTGTCAAACAAATGCTAAATCTTATTAAGTCCACTATTTTATTTGAAAATCCCCTGACCATCAGGTTAAGATGCGAATGCCTTTGTTTAGCATAAGAGAACATTTATCATCTGGCCACTGCCTAGAAGTTAATGGGAACCAAGAGAACCCCAAAGAAGACAATGGCATGAGGGCTAACTGTAATTACCACTCCTCTCCCATGAACGCCACATACATATCAATTTTTCCTACAATAATCTTTTCAAAGGCAACAAATAATTTTACTATTCGAGGCCACGCTTTACCTGATACTAAAATATGTGATCCACTCGACAGGAATTAGATATGATTTTATTATATTAAGGCTTATACCATTAGGCTGCTATTGCAGTGAAATTTAATAAATTTTTATGTAGGCAGAAAGAAAAGCTCCTGTACAGTGGTGGCTACAGAAACAGACAACTGGACACAGGTCTCAAATTCCAGCTTAATCCAAAACCAAACAGGTATAAATGTTAGCTTGGAAACAATATATAAAGCTAATTACTAAGAGTCCCCTTATAAAGAACTACCCCCCAATTTTTGCCAATTTATCAGTAGGATCACACACACTCTGCTAAGCTTAGAACTTCTGTAAACATGCCTAATCGAGATCCAGAAATTCTGAAATATGAGCTGAAGCAACATGCATCTGCTTTCGATAGTTCAGTGTCTTCAGAAATACCATTTTGGGGGTATATTAGCGTAGGAGCTATATGGGCAGCTGAAACCTTAAATATGTATCTAGTTTAAAATAAGCTTAATCCACTGTTACTTTTAAATAAAGGTTTTAAATTCTACTTGAATTCCTAAAAATGCAAAGGACTTGTGATTAAAGAAAGGACGAGACTGAGTGAGAAACAGCAGCAAAGCAAACGTACATGGCCTGGAGGGGCATGCATGGCTCGCTTCAGGTCGTTGCGGCCTCTACAGGCTCTGATCACGGTTTTGTGACGATGCAAGTGTATTTCAGCTTCCAACTGGTTCCAAAGCTTATCATGAGCAGGCCCCTTCATATCTCGTCCAAGTAGCTGTATTTGTTGGACTCTTCATTTGGGAAAAGAATTAATTCAGTTAGTTTTTCATTACATACACACACACACACACACACACAAATATATATATAAAGAATTCAGAAAAATTACTGAACACAAGTAGCTTTCACATAAATTTAATTTAGTAATGAAACTAATACTCAGGAATTTCCTGATGTCTCTCAGATTTACAAAGACACGAAAATTCTGAAAAAGACAGGTGTCTTCAAGGGAAAACTAGTTTAAAAAAAAGAATGACTATGACCTTCTTTAATCACATACCTAATTTATATACATCTTAGAAACAATTTAGGAGACTAATGTCAACATGTCTCATGTCTCACATGCAATCACACTAGTCTTCAGATGAGGCTAACCGTACAAAACACTTTTTCCAATGACAGTTTCTTTTTACAAAATGATTATTTTTTTAAATGTTGTAAAATTATTAGAAATGTGCACTTTGAGATAATGTAAATTATTTTTATTTGCTCCACATCAGTTCTTAATATATTAAACCAACAAGCAGAAAATTATTTAATAATAGTGAATTACCAGTTTTTGTGAATAATTTACCATAAAAGTTAATGAAAGCAGAACTCTATATTATGATAAAATCACTGTCATTCCAATATGTTTTTGAGGGACAAGAAAGATTGGGTTTCAATGGTCACAGAAAGAATTCCTATGAAAGTCCTGTTGTACATGGGAATATCATCTGTTATGGTGTGAAGACAGGAAATGCTGAAAAGTATAGCTCTATGAGTTGTTAGCATTTCACAGTATTTTACTAGTAGTGTGTATGTCAACCGGAAACACTTATTTAGTATGGCTAACTAAATCTGCAATATGTAATGCTATGAAGTTAACAATAAGCTACAATCGACCATAAAATCACTCTTATATAAAGATTAATATATTGTTTACCAGAAGAGGTAAGAGTCCACCTCTGTAACTATGCACTTGGTCACCTAAGAGCACAGGGTACAATGGTACCCATTTTCCACACACCTTCCTGCCAGTTCCTTATCCAAGTACTTGGCAGCCAGTCTGGCCCCATAAACTTCAGCCTGGAGAACAGCTATATGTCTGCGAAGGGCTTCATTCTCTTTTCTCAATAACTTCACTTCAGCTTCAAGTTGAGCTTCTTTCATTTTCTCTTTTTTGTTTGCTTCAAGCTCTCTCTCCTGTTGCAATTTTTAAAAAATCCAATGAAAATACTTTCAAGACTCTTTAGCAATAGACCATGCTCCTTAAAAGACACAAAAGCACACAATCTATGATACCAACAATGAAAGCATATGCTAAAAATTACCACTTTATTTCTATAAAATGGAGCACAATGATTTGGATCCAGTTTTTTTCAAAACTAGTACCAGAGGTGTTAGAACCACTTCTAGGTAAGATAACTTAGCTTGAGGCACCCTGATCCTGAGGATACTAAGATTAGTAGCCTTCTCTAAGCACATGTTATCATATACTAATAGTAATGGCCTCAATGGATAATTGAATCTACTCTCTACTTTCTAAAATGACTCTAAAACTAGACTAAAATAATCACTCTGGTGACTGTGCCCAAACATTTCATTAAATTTAATGCAGCAATTCTATAACCTATAAATTCAGTTACAAAGAGAAACATTTTATAGCCAATTTATCTTAGAGGATTGTAAGAAACTTACAATGCTTAAATTAGAACAGATACTCCAATTTTTTTCAACATTTTATGGTAATGGAGAAATGCTGGTAATGACTGCATTACAAATATTTACACATCAAAAAATGTCTATATAGAGAACAGACTTGTGATTGCCAAGAGGGAGGGGGAGAATGAGAGGGACGGATGGGGAGTCTGGTGTTAGTAGATGCAAGCTATTACATTTAGAATGGATAAATAACAAGGTCCTACTATGCAGCACAGGGATCTTTATCTAACTTCCTGGGATAAACCACAATGGAAAAAAACATGAGAGTAAATATATACATGTGTATAACTGAGTCATTTTGTGGTATAGCAGAAATTAGCACAACATTGTAAATCAACTATACTTCAATAAAAAATATAGCTTATGGGAAAACTAACTATAGATAAGTATATCCATGATGCAGATTATCATGAACTTTGGAATCTGGAATGGATCATCTATTTGTCCAAATGTTAAAGTGACTGAAGAACTGTTTTCTGAGAAAAAATACTGGCCTCACTTGCCTACTATGAGGTTGGATAGATATCCACTTTCATCTCTCATAAAAGGATGCTATCCTTTGCTTCACTTGGTAGATAACTCATATATATGAATTTATAGGTGTCAGCCAGAGAATATAACCTTAAGGTTTTTGCCACCAAGTTTTTATCACCAACTCACATGTGAGAGAAATAATTTTCAATATACTTTCAAAGTATAAAGTACAGTGTGCCTACTCCTATACATCAAGTGTTACAAATGCAAATACCTTTGGGATCCAAGCACAGAATAGGCAGGTAGGTACAAAGGAAAGCAGAGGGGAAAACAGATGGTAAAAATCCTGCCTAAAGACAGTCAGATTCAAATTTGAACTCACACACACACACACACACACACACACACACACACACACACANCATGCATGGCTCGCTTCAGGTCGTTGCGGCCTCTACAGGCTCTGATCACGGTTTTGTGACGATGCAAGTGTATTTCAGCTTCCAACTGGTTCCAAAGCTTATCATGAGCAGGCCCCTTCATATCTCGTCCAAGTAGCTGTATTTGTTGGACTCTTCATTTGGGAAAAGAATTAATTCAGTTAGTTTTTCATTACATACACACATACACACACACACACACACACACACACACAAATATATATATAAAGAATTCAGAAAAATTACTGAACACAAGTAGCTTTCACATAAATTTAATTTAGTAATGAAACTAATACTCAGGAATTTCCTGATGTCTCTCAGATTTACAAAGACACGAAAATTCTGAAAAAGACAGGTGTCTTCAAGGGAAAACTAGTTTAAAAAAAAGAATGACTATGACCTTCTTTAATCACATACCTAATTTATATACATCTTAGAAACAATTTAGGAGACTAATGTCAACATGTCTCATGTCTCACATGCAATCACACTAGTCTTCAGATGAGGCTAACCGTACAAAACACTTTTTCCAATGACAGTTTCTTTTTACAAAATGATTATTTTTTTAAATGTTGTAAAATTATTAGAAATGTGCACTTTGAGATAATGTAAATTATTTTTATTTGCTCCACATCAGTTCTTAATATATTAAACCAACAAGCAGAAAATTATTTAATAATAGTGAATTACCAGTTTGTGAATAATTTACCATAAAAGTTAATGAAAGCAGAACTCTATATTATGATAAAATCACTGTCATTCCAATATGTTTTTGAGGGACAAGAAAGATTGGGTTTCAATGGTCACAGAAAGAATTCCTATGAAAGTCCTGTTGTACATGGGAATATCATCTGTTATGGTGTGAAGACAGGAAATGCTGAAAAGTATAGCTCTATGAGTTGTTAGCATTTCACAGTATTTTACTAGTAGTGTGTATGTCAACCGGAAACACTTATTTAGTATGGCTAACTAAATCTGCAATATGTAATGCTATGAAGTTAACAATAAGCTACAATCGACCATAAAATCACTCTTATATAAAGATTAATATATTGTTTACCAGAAGAGGTAAGAGTCCACCTCTGTAACTATGCACTTGGTCACCTAAGAGCACAGGGTACAATGGTACCCATTTTCCACACACCTTCCTGCCAGTTCCTTATCCAAGTACTTGGCAGCCAGTCTGGCCCCATAAACTTCAGCCTGGAGAACAGCTATATGTCTGCGAAGGGCTTCATTCTCTTTTCTCAATAACTTCACTTCAGCTTCAAGTTGAGCTTCTTTCATTTTCTCTTTTTTGTTTGCTTCAAGCTCTCTCTCCTGTTGCAATTTTTAAAAAATCCAATGAAAATACTTTCAAGACTCTTTAGCAATAGACCATGCTCCTTAAAAGACACAAAAGCACACAATCTATGATACCAACAATGAAAGCATATGCTAAAAATTACCACTTTATTTCTATAAAATGGAGCACAATGATTTGGATCCAGTTTTTTTCAAAACTAGTACCAGAGGTGTTAGAACCACTTCTAGGTAAGATAACTTAGCTTGAGGCACCCTGATCCTGAGGATACTAAGATTAGTAGCCTTCTCTAAGCACATGTTATCATATACTAATAGTAATGGCCTCAATGGATAATTGAATCTACTCTCTACTTTCTAAAATGACTCTAAAACTAGACTAAAATAATCACTCTGGTGACTGTGCCCAAACATTTCATTAAATTTAATGCAGCAATTCTATAACCTATAAATTCAGTTACAAAGAGAAACATTTTATAGCCAATTTATCTTAGAGGATTGTAAGAAACTTACAATGCTTAAATTAGAACAGATACTCCAATTTTTTTCAACATTTTATGGTAATGGAGAAATGCTGGTAATGACTGCATTACAAATATTTACACATCAAAAAATGTCTATATAGAGAACAGACTTGTGATTGCCAAGAGGGAGGGGGAGAATGAGAGGGACGGATGGGGAGTCTGGTGTTAGTAGATGCAAGCTATTACATTTAGAATGGATAAATAACAAGGTCCTACTATGCAGCACAGGGATCTTTATCTAACTTCCTGGGATAAACCACAATGGAAAAAAACATGAGAGTAAATATATACATGTGTATAACTGAGTCATTTTGTGGTATAGCAGAAATTAGCACAACATTGTAAATCAACTATACTTCAATAAAAAATATAGCTTATGGGAAAACTAACTATAGATAAGTATATCCATGATGCAGATTATCATGAACTTTGGAATCTGGAATGGATCATCTATTTGTCCAAATGTTAAAGTGACTGAAGAACTGTTTTCTGAGAAAAAATACTGGCCTCACTTGCCTACTATGAGGTTGGATAGATATCCACTTTTATCTCTCATAAAAGGATGCTATCCTTTGCTTCACTTGGTAGATAACTCATATATATGAATTTATAGGTGTCAGCCAGAGAATATAACCTTAAGGTTTTTGCCACCAAGTTTTTATCACCAACTCACATGTGAGAGAAATAATTTTCAATATACTTTCAAAGTATAAAGTACAGTGTGCCTACTCCTATACATCAAGTGTTACAAATGCAAATACCTTTGGGATCCAAGCACAGAATAGGCAGGTAGGTACAAAGGAAAGCAGAGGGGAAAACAGATGGTAAAAATCCTGCCTAAAGACAGTCAGATTCAAATTTGAACTCACACACACACACACACACACACACACACACACACACACACACACAGTACAACTAAATAAACCTTTCTGAGAGTTGATATGGGCCCTGAGAGATCTTTTAAATGTTACTTTTGGATCAAAAGAACCATCCCAAATTTGAGTGGAAGTGTTTACTGACTTAGAGCACTACTCTCACAGATTCGTTAATTTACAGAATCTATAAATCCTGTGAAAATGTAGTTATATTTACTGATGACATGCAGAAGACACTGTTCACTACACCATGTCCCCTTTTAGGAGATTTAAATAAAGCTCCACCTCAGCACCAGGAAGAATGCTTCTCTTGAGTGAATGGCACAGGATATTGTTTCTAATGCCGATGATCCANGTAGTTATATTTACTGATGACATGCAGAAGACACTGTTCACTACACCATGTCCCCTTTTAGGAGATTTAAATAAAGCTCCACCTCAGCACCAGGAAGAATGCTTCTCTTGAGTGAATGGCACAGGATATTGTTTCTAATGTTCGAGTAGTAAATACTGTGATTATTTCCCTTTTATTATAAATAATAAACTGAGAAACAAATGTAAGCAAACTTTTAACGATTAATGGAATATATTTTGACACTAATTTTGATGTCTGCTTTAATCTGTTTTAACAATAGCATATCAATATATAATATATTTAAACATCAATATACGATATATTCAAATACAAGTCAGTGAGTACCACCATCTTAAAAACAATTTAAAAAAACATATAGCCGAAAATGAATGACAATTACCAAATGTTGAATATACTTATCACTTTCTTGATTAAATTTTTGTCATTATGTATGTGATAAGAAGGAAGACTAGCATGCTTTTCAACTTCTGTAAAAAGACAAATATAACAACTAGAACACAATTGTCTAGATTTTTTCTTTTTAATTTGAAGAACTAATAATCTAGAATCCTTCTTTTACAACAACTTTGGAACTCTTAAAATCTCAATTTATTTCAGAATCTCTTTCCTAAAAGGGCAGGTTATCAGTTCCAAAAGAAACTATGGTTTGGACAACACGAACAGTCTTTTTTAATGACATTTATGGAGTTTAATGCTGTTGTTTCAGAAAAAAAAAGAGTTGCTAGAAAACCAAAAATTGTTTACGGGCTAAGTAAATTTTATGTTGAGGATTATCTACTTACAATCACTTTAATGAGCTATTTATAAAATATGAGAAACATATTAAGTCATTACTTTGCTTTAAAGATTTAAACTCCTAGTGAATCGGACAAACCCTCTAACCTGAAACGAACAGATGCAAGCAAAAACAGGGCTAAGAACACTGAAGCTAATCACTTTTAGATTTAAAGGAAAAAATCTTGTTTCAGTTAACCTGTTCATCATTAGATAACAAAGAAGTTAATTTTGTATTCTGATATCCACATGCTATATTTCCAAAAGAAGAAAAGTCATATGACAACTTAGAACCTGATTAGGCTTAGGTAGTGGGAAAAATATTAAGAATTTGTCTATACTGTTATTTTCTAAGGTAAATTTAATAAAGGGTTTCAAAATTCAATTGTTTCAAAGGAAGGCCACACAGTTATTCTCAAGACTGCTGAAAAGTTATAACACATGCAGTGGATGAATAAGAAACCAACATGCACATTCTTTCTCTGGGAATAAGTTCAAATAGCAAAGGAGGAAAGAGCTAGGCCTGCATAAGGAAAACCAGTTGTTCTTTTGAAGCAGTGGTATGAGCAAATTACAAAGCTCAGAAGTTGTCAAAAAGTGATGGGTTCTACAAATAATGGCAATAAATCACAAACAAAAGAAAAATCTTTTAACAACATGAAGTGAGAAAAGAGCAATGGGCTGCTAACTGAATTTTTCAGGTACTGGCACATTACAAAATTATCATCATTAACATCACTTTCAGATACGTACAAGGTGACAACATGTACTATGCAAAAAAAGCACTAAGAGCACTTCAGCATAACATACTAAAGCAAAACAGAAACGGCATACTTACCAGCTCCTCCACAGAGGGGACAGACTTAAGATATAAGAAAAAAGTTTTATAATTAGAAAAACATCAAACAAACTTATTTAGTGGTACAATCATTACAGGGAAAATTCCTATATGTTGAGTATCACTTGGGTCAAGTTCATTAAAATAAATATATTTGCAAATCCATAAGCAACGTACAGGATTAATTTTTGTTTGTTTGTTTTATCCAAACTGGTTAACACACTTGGTTTAATGTCTTTCCACTAAAGCACCATGTTCAATGTTAACTAATGTTAACATGTCAGATGAATTCTATTCTAGTGAGAATGTACATTGTTTCTCAATATTAATATCAAATATTCCAAAGCAGCAGTTATGAATCTGACTCATCTCAGTTAAATACAACACTAACAATTTATATTTAGAGAATTTCAAATCTTAAAAGTACTTTAAGAGAATGTAAATATTCATTTAAATAAATTCTAACATACCAGTAATAGAAACTAATCAACCAATTAAACAGAAATAACTGAAAATGAATAAAACTTTAAATTGCATTGCTGTCATCATCAACATCATCTTATCTCATCCCTCTCCCAAGCTGTGTATCTTATTTACTGCTGTGTTCCCTATAATACACTTAATACATATGAGGTTAAATCAAAATGAGACTTTAAAAAAATTCTCTTTAAACAACCTACACTGATTAAGAGGGCAATAGTTAATTATGCCACACTTATAAAAACAAGCATTATGCAGACATGAGCACACACTCAGCGGCAGGGAAAACACTTATATTAAGAGCAAAAGAAAAAGTGTGCCACAGGCTGACACCCAGCTCCATTTTCCTCCATTTTCTCCCTTATTAAAAGAACTCAGATTTTACTGGAGGTGGTCATGTGACCAACTAAGGGACTGACAGGCAGCTAGGGAAGGCCAATGAGACAGCTACATGACTGGCAAAAAGCTGAGGAAGATTTCATGAAAAGGCCATTAAAGAAAATGAACGCAGCTAGGAAGCACCGTTTTGCCCTTAGATCTTGGAATGCAAGATCCTGGAATGCAGGCAGGAAGAAATCCTGAAACCATGAGCTGAAGATGACAGAGCAGAACAAAAGGAAGCTGGATCCCTGGTATCTGTGGAGCCGCCCTACCAGCTCTGGACTGCCTGTCTCAAGGCTTCTTCAACTGAGAGAAAAGACCGATAATGTGGACTGTTTAAGAACAATTCTCATGTTACTTGGGATCTGTTTTATATGTAGCTAAACTAAATCTTATCTGATACAGTAGACTGGCAAAAAAAAAAAAACCTGCTTACATGTTACAATCATGTCCTTTCACCCTCTAAAATGCATATGTGTTATCCTCTAAACTACTTACCAACTTTGCCTTAATGGTACCAGAGTCAACACTTTGGCCAGTTTTAGCATGAAGTTGAAGCTGAATTGAGTGCAACTGTAAAAGCTGATCATGTACTTCTTTCTCCAGTACAACTTTCTCTGCTTGGGTCTCTGTCAGTTCAGATTTCAGATCCACCAACTGTGCCTTAAAAACCAGCAACAATAGCAGAAATTAACACTGTGTTATCTGAATTTTATCTGAATTTTAAAAATTTAAAAAATAAAACAGCAATAATAAAAAATTAAGTATGTTTAGTTTTCTTTATTTTTGATTATATTATTCAAGAATGACAGAGAGAGACTATTTACAATGAATAGATGAACACCAGAAGACCACTATTTGACCAAGCTATAGGATACCCACCTAAACTGACATAAAATCAACAGTACAAGTAAGATATTTGAGTGGAAAGAGAACTCTACCATAAACAGTATCTCTTAATAACACAAAATGCTAGTTCCATTTTACTTTGCTCACTTTAAGAAGGCTTTTCACTGTTTCACTTTTATCTGCAAAGTTTATGAAAATACACAGGTATGGGATCATCCTATTGAGACAATATGTGCTATAGTGGTTTATTAACATTAAGAGTATGTTACAGGAGATGCTGAAGCTTCAATACTTTAACCACTTGATGCTAACAGTCGACTAACTAGAAAAGACCCTGATGCTGGGAAAGACTGAAGCAAAAGGAGAAAAGGGTGGAAGAGGATGAGATGGTTGGAGAGCATCACTGACTCAATGGACAGAGACTGAGGAAACTGTGAGATAGTGAAGGACAAGGAAGCCTGGCATGCTGCAGTCAATGGGGTCGCAAAGAGCTGGACACAAGTGACTGAGCAACAACAGGAGAGCCCAATCAGTGGTGCTGCCTTCACCTCAGTGAACACTGGCTCAAATCAGCCTCATCACCAACTAGCAGTTATTTTAGGTGCTTCCGTACAAACTGCTGAGCTACCGTGGGTCCAAAGACCAGAGTTAACTGTAAGCTAGAGTTAACTGTTACAGCGTAGCAGAACAACCCATCAGAACCATTCAGCTATTCAGTCTGAAGCTTTTCATTTTTCACAACTGATACATTGTTTTACAATAGCACACAGGATATATCCCTTGTGTGCGTTTGATCTCTCCAGCTCACAAGTAGATTAAAGACCAAGGCAAAGCCTTCAGTTCAGTTCAGTTGCTCAGTCGTGTCTGACTGCAACCCCATGAATCGCAGCACGCTAGGCCTCCCTGTCTATCACCAACTCCCGGAGTTTGCTCAAACTCACGTCCATCAAGTCTGTGATTCTATCCAGCCATCTCATCCCCTGTCGTCCACTTCTCCTCCTGCTCCCAATCCCTCCCAGCATCAGTCTTTTCCAATGAGTCAATTCTTCACATGAGGTGGCCAAAGTACTGGAGTTTCAGCTTTAGCATCATTCCTTCCAAAGAAATCCCAGGGCTGATCTCCTTTAGAATGGACTGG
>SJYW01054931.1:1345223-1368863 GCA_006410735.1 Raphicerus campestris | reverse complement strand
AATATGCTATCTAGGTTGGTCATAACTTTCCTTCCAAGGAGTAAGCGTCTTTTAATTTCATGGCTGCAATCACCATCTGCAGTGATTTTGGAGCCCCCCAAAATAAAGTCTGACACTGTTTCCACTGTTTCCCCATCTATTTCCCGTGAAGTGATCAGACCTGATGCCATGATCTTTGTTTTCTGAAAGTTGAGCTTTAAGCCAACTTTTTCGCTCTCCTCTTTCACTTTCATCAAGAGGCTTTTTAGTTCGTCTTCACTTTCTGCATAAGGGTGGTGTCATCTGCATATCTGAAGTTACTGATATTTCTCCCGGCAATCTTGATTCCAGCTTGTGCTTCTTCCAGCCCAGCGTTTCTCATGATGTACTCTGCATATAAGTTAAATAAGCAGGGTGACAATATACAGACTTGACATACTCCTTTTCCCATTGGGAACCAGTCTGTTGTTCCATGTCCAGTTCTAACTGTTGCTTCCTGACCTGGACATAGGTTTCTCAAGAGGCTAGTCAGGTGGTCTGGTATTCCCATCTCTTTCAGAATTTCCCACAGTTTATTGTGATCCACACAGTCAAAGGCTTTGGCATAGTCAACAAAGCAGAAATAGATGTTTTTCTGGAACTCTCTGGCTTTTTCAAGGATCCAGCGAATGTTGGCAATTTGATCTCTGGTTCCTTTGCCTTTTCTAAAACCAGCTTCAACATCAGGAAGTTCACGGTTCACGTATAGGCCTTAGTTTTGTATATAACATAAACTTTACCACTAAGCATCTCAAAAGCCAAGAAGCATGCTGGCCCAATGAGGTAAAGCTGTGGTGAATATGTTCTAAATTATAGGTGATATGATACTTATTTATGCCCTTGAGAAGCCTTCTCATCAACTGAGGTAATAAATATGCATTTGAACCAATCAAAAAAAATGTGGCAAGTTACAGATATATTTAGAATTGGTCAGGTCCTCAGGAATTAAAAGTAAAGGAAGGTTTAAAGAAGGTTAGTGAGGAAAAGAGAGCTTAGAAGGGCTTTGAAGTTAAAGGACAAGAACAAAATAGAAGCAGTAAAGCAGAGAAGAGATGAGAAGACCAGCAAGGACAAACCAAGACTAGAAGCAACGTAGGTAAACTCCCTGAGGACAGAGACCAGAGGATAGGAGTCTATTTCAGTCTCCCAACAGCACCAACCAGTGCCTAGTATATAAAAGATGCCCAGTAAGTATCTTTAAGTTGAAATAAATTCTAATACTAGCCTTGTGATTTCAGATAAATCATTTTGTCTCAAGCTTCCTTGGTTTTAAAATACTATAGTATCTACTAGGTATAAATAAATAAGATATAAGGATATAATATAGAACAACAAGGAATATCCACAATATTCTAACTTTAAATGGAGTATATAATCTATAAAAATGTCAAACTGCTACGCTATAATCTGAAATTGATATAAATCAACTATACTTCAATAAAATTTTTAAGTAAATAAAATAGGAATAATACCCATGTTTGACTACTTTCATATTATTAAGCGTATATATGAAAGCACTTACTAGAATATGAGGATGTTATCAGCAGGATTAAGACTAGCGAGTGGACTGTACACAAAAGACTGGACAAGACTGGAGAGGAAAGTGAGGCTAGATACAACAAATGGCATTGTTTGATAAACCAAAACTGAGATAGAATCTGACAGGAAATCACTACATGTTCCCAATGACATTCTGTTTTTGTTTTTAATAGCAGCTTGAGATATAATTCACAAAAAAAATCACTTTTTAAAAGTGTACAATTCAGTGACTTTTAGTATAATCACAGAATTATGCAACCATCAACACCATATAACCATGGAACATTTTCTCTCAATGACATTTCAGCCACATGATATTTGCAGGTAAGGAGGTGAAGACAGGGACACTAGCAATACCCTATGCAGATTTATATGGAATACAGTTCTAATGAGTATATACCTAGGAAGGAAACTTCTGGGTTACAGAGTATGACTGTGTTAAACCTCAGCGGAAAAGGCCAGTTTTCCAAATGACTGTAGCAACTGACATGCCTACCATGTATGATAGTTTCACAACCTTGCCTTCATTCGGTATTGTCAGTCTTCTTAATTTTAGCCATTCTGGGAGGAATGTGGTGGCATTTCATTGTGGTTTTAATGAAAACTTCTTGATTACTGCCACAGAAGCTGAACCACTTTATATTCCTACCAGCAATAAATGAGGGCTTGTGGGCAGAAGTTTTAAATATCTGTTTTGTCTCATGCTTCTTCAGGGCTTCCCCTGCAACAGTTGGTAAAGGATCCGCCTGCAGTGCAGCAACCTGGGTTCGATCCCTGGGTTGGGAAGATCCCCTGGAGAAGGAAACAGCTACTCACTCCAGTACTCTGGCCTGGAGAATTCCAGGGACTGTATAGTCCATGGGGTCACAAAGAGTTGGACACAACTGAGCAACTTTCACATGCTTCCTCAGGGTCTCTAATTATACTAATATAATTACTCTTTCCCTATCTTTTATATCCGCAATTTCCTCTTAAATTCTTTTTGTTTTCCTCTTGCTATACTTACTGTACTGCCTATTTTTTTTAATGTTCTTTCCAAATTAGGCTCCATTCTAAAATAATTTTCCCCTGTTTTTCCCCAAAGTTCTGCAAGTATTCTTTTTATTACTTTATTTCTGAGTTTTCCTATCTCTGAATCATTCTCGTTTATTCATAGATGAACTAACATTATTAATTTCCTTTAGTTTATATTTTACAGTTTCCATTTGGTTTGTAGCCTTCTCTAACACGCTTTCATTGCCTCTGTCATATTATTCTATTCATTTCCACCTTTTTTGCATATAGTACATTTATATGGGGTTTACAGAAAAGCCTTTTCTGTTACTCATGTTGAAATGAAACGGGTTTTCATGTAGCACCTGTCAGGGAGGAGGAGACTTCCATGTGGGGGTTTAAGGTGAGCATGGGTAGCTTTCCTAGCTTCAGGATAGTGGGCTACCTCCCCTGGTCTTAAAGTGAACTTAAAACCATGGCCTCTGTGGCCAGAACCACTGTTTTGAAATCAGACACCTATGTATGTATTCCATCCCTAACTTGAAAATAAACTTTCCTCTCTTCAGATTTCATGTTTCTGCCCTGCACAAACAGGATTCTATTTTTTAGCAATGTTTCTTTACAATTGGACCTTCTTTTTCAAAAGCGATTTTTGTTAGAAATTTCTGAGATTCGTCAAGTCCAGCCCAGTACTTTCTAATCTTCCTGCAGCTTCTTTGTGTGTCCCCATGGTTGTTTTGCATTCCTCTGCAACCTGGAGGCAGTTTTGCCAGTTGTTCTCAGGCCCTGCTCAAGTTTCCCATCCAAAGGGATGTCTTCTTTTGGGCTCTGTTAGTGACTTCTGTATTTGGGTCCCTTGGCTATTCATTCCTGAGTACACAGGGGCTCAGTCACATGATTTGTGTGGGTCCTGCTGCCTCAACCCACCCATGTTCTGGGGCTTATAGGACACCCTCTCTTCATCTAGTTTTATTTAAGAGGCTATGACTGGATTTTTTTCGTAAATCTAGTTTTTCTGTTTTTACAAAAGATGTTTTAAAATTTAAAACTTAATCCACTGTGATCTTTCTCAGACCAGAAACCTTTATCTCACATTTTCACTGCAACAGAAAAGCTATGATAGGCTAGNAGAGGCTATGACTGGATTTTTTTCGTAAATCTAGTTTTTCTGTTTTTACAAAAGATGTTTTAAAATTTAAAACTTAATCCACTGTGATCTTTCTCAGACCAGAAACCTTTATCTCACATTTTCACTGCAACAGAAAAGCTATGATAGGCTAGATCAGTACTGCCTAAGATAAATTTAATATGAACAGCATGTGTAATTTAAATTTTTCCAGTAGCCACATTTAGAAAAGTAAAATTAAACAAGTGAAATAAATTTTTATAATATAAATCTAAAGGTTTAATCAGATTTACAGTCAGCTTTCTTTATCTATGCATTCTGCATCTACAGATTCAACCAACTGTGTATCAAAAATATTTGCTGCAGGTGGGGTGAGGGGAAACTTCAGAAAGTTCCAAAAAGGAAAGCTTAATTTGCTTCATGCTGGCAACTATTTACATAGCATTCACACTGTATTAAGTATTATAGGTTAACTTAGAAATGATTTAAAATACATGGGAAGAAGCACTGCTTATATGCAAATACTGCAACATTTTATATAGGAGACTTTAGCAGCCATGGATTCTGGCATCTGCAGGGGAGGGGCTGGGAAGGCCTGGAACCATCCCCTACAAATACTGAGGAATAACGGTACCTAAATGTTTGTGGCAAGAAGTACATTATGTGTTTCAACAGGTATGTATTGTCTGGTTTTCCTGTTATGATTTATGTTTCAAATAAAAAACCTCATTATTTATTAATAGCTGAGCAAAACTTCTGGCATTAATAAAGATACAAAGAGGCCTAAGTGGTACTCATGAATTAATTTAGCAGGATATCTTGGGATACTGGGCATGCATGCTAAGTCACTTCAGTCGTGTCCAACTCTTTGTGACCCCATGGACTGCAGCCAGCCAGTTTCCTCTCTCCATGGGGATGTTCCAGGCAAGAATACTGGAGTGGGCTGCCATGCCCTCCTCCAGGGGATCTTACCCACCCAGGGAAAGAACCTGGGTCTCCTGCGTCTCTTGCATTGGCTGGCGGATTCTTTTCTTGCTGAGCCACTGGGGGAACCCTAGGTTAGCAGATTAATATTCAAAAGACCTCCATACTACCCTGTTGTTCCTGTTGTATGGAGGTCTCTTGAAAGTGGCCTACTATAAACATGAACTTTTCATTAAGTGAAATAATTTCTCAAGAGACTATTCAACTTTTAAAAAATGAAGGAAAAATTCTTTACAAAGCAAGGATGTAGTAACAAAAATCATAGCCCAATTAATTTTTTTGAAACAGAGTGTTTCAAATTTACTCTAAATTAATATTTAAATAAGTCTTGTCTATGATATAAGCATTTTAGCTGCTAAGAAAAGTTAGTGATACATTTTATGTGAAGATTATAAATTTCCATATTTTATTCAATGGCTACCCTCCTAATACAACAGGATTTAATAATCAAGTAGATCTTAGAGAACATAAAGACTACGATTATGATGATTACTATTTAGATAACAAAACCAACACCCATCAAAGCTGATTTTCTTTCTATGGCTATCTGAACAGACAGTGGTAGAACAGCTCTTTGAACCCTATCCTTACTCCTGGGGCAAGGAAGCAGATGTGTTATCAAGCAACTGCTGTAAGCAACTGCTGTAAGGAAAAAATGTTTCTACTGCTACAATACCTGTTTAACTTACTAGCAATATTCAGTTACCACAAAACAAGCATTTACCTACCATATGGCAGGCGTACATGTACCATGCGTCATTTGTAATTCTTATCATCATTCTTTCTCTCGCTCCTTTTTTAATTGTTAAGGAAACTGGAAATCAGAGTTTAAGCAATTTGCCCAAGATCACACAGCTAGTAAATAAGACTCAAAACTAGCTTGACCATAAAAAAACACCTGAGCATCTTTCACATCACTAGCCTTGCCCACGCAATAATCAGGAAAGAATGAAAATTTAAAAATAAATAGTTGATTTCGACCTTCAACTCTTCCAATTCTACACTGATATCTAAAAAAGTCTTTTAAAAAGCAAAATCAAAACCAGTTAAAGACTACCTTACATATAGACTTCATTTGGGATTCATTCTTTTCACTTTTCTACATTCGATTTTGGACTCATTCATGGGAGAAAAAAAAAAAAAAAAAGCTGACCATCAGGATATTCTTTCTCAAGAACTCATAAAGAACAAAAAGACTTCACTCTAGGAGGATCTCTAAGCCTTAGGTCCTTGACTTTCACTTAAAGGTTATTAAATCAACCAATGGTGAGATTTTCTAAGGCAGTGATTCTCATAGATAGTCCCTGGATCTCCATTATCAGCTAGAATGGAGCAGGGAGATGTATGAGAATTCTGGGCATATTCTGCAACATAGGAATGCAGTATTCTCAGGAATGAAAAAGACAGAAAAGACAGTGTATCTAAATAACTTTTTAGGATTTTTTTAGGATTATCATTACCATTCATTTGTATATATAGTCATTACTATTCTATTTCTTACCTCAAATTCTTTTCCATCAATTCAGTTCCTTTCTAATTCTTAACTACTGGATTCCATTCTGTGACACCAAAAATCGAAGCAATTTTTAAATTCAGAGTTTCCTATTATTCCACACTGTCTAGACTTTAATCCTCTGTCCACCCAATTTTGTAAAAATGTACAACAGCTGTACTTTTTCTTTCTAGACGTAGACTAGTTTCTATTTAACTGTCTCATGGATAAAAAAGGCAATTACTTTACCTTAAGCATCCCCCCAAATTTCCTGTTCTGGGGAGGATTAAACTAAGACAAGAAATTAGTAAATCCAACAGCAGGGAACTTGGATCCAGGTCATTCATTACTTTGGGCATTTTGTACAGCTCTTTTGATAAAGTTTCACAAAATCTAAGCTAAGAATCTAAATTAAAAATCTGGCAAACCATTTTTATTTTGCACATGAAGAATTGAAGTCCAAAGAGATTAGGTGAGTTGTCCTAAATTACAAACTGTATGGGATTAAAACTCAAGACCTCCTGACATCCTTTATAATTCTGGCAGTAATAAAAATGGAAAGGAAGGAGTCCATGAGTTCCAAACGAGATCACATCCCAAATCTCAGAATTAGAGCTCTAAGCAAGAAACTACTCTGAACATACACCATGTAGCCAGCATCACCCCCCCCAATCATCTAAATGCATGTGCACACACACATACACAAACACACATGCAGGCATGGACAGGCATGTACACAAAAGCACACACAATCAGAGTTGTTCTTTGTAAGAATTACAAAGAAAACAGTTGACTTCAAATGGCAATTTGACTGTTATGAACCATAGCATACAAAGCTGCTGATAAAGACCACATTTCCCTGCAAACGCTTCTATACTTTGTTTTAAAATATGTATATAAAATGTAATTACATCAGTAAAAAGAACTATGCTTTTAAATGTATGTTTTTACTATTTGGAAATGCAATTTAGGATGAAAGTACAGATTGGAATTTAAATCTCCAGCAATAACACCATTTAATGTCAATGTCTAAAATTTATCTATACCTATCTACTTTCCTCAAAGGTTTTAAAGCTCATAAGATCAATCAAATAAACATAAAAAATAAAAATCATACACTGATGGTGGGATATCACTGGTAAAGATAAAAGCCTTACTACAGTTTACTGAGTTCTAAATATTGAGCTTCCTATTAATAGGAGAGGGCTTCCCTGGTGGCTCAGAGGTTAAAGCGTCTGCCTCCAATGCAGGAGACCCGGGTTCGATCCCTGGGTCGGGAAGATCCACTGGAGAAGGAAATGGCAATCCACTCCAGTATTCTTGCCTGGAGAATCCCATGGATGGAGAAGCCTAGTAGGTTATAGTCCACGGGGTCACAAAGAGTTGGACATAACTGAGCGACTTCACCTTCACCTTGTTAATAGGAGAAACTTTACAGATTATATAATTTTCCTTGCCTCATTTAAACAAACAATGCTATTTTATCCAGTAAGACCCCCAGGGTCTAAACTTTTAAAAGAATCTATCATTCTTATACAAAAGGTCATAAGCTACCTGACAGACAAGAGCATCACTGCTTCACATGGCCTTTTCCCCTCTGTGACAAGAATCAAGGGGATAATGTTACTAATGAAGCATTTTGATCCATTCTCTTTCTTTTCTTCTAATAGCAGAACAAAGTCTTACAGCTCATTTAATTTAACCCACACCTCTTTTCTTCCTGTGACCAGGATACTTGGCGCAGCTCTAATATCCAAGATTATAAAAAGCCAGTGAGTCCTGTTTAAAGCAAAGACTGACCAAATAGACAATATATTCAAAGGTTAAACATGAAGCTCTGTTAACTCAAGATAGGAAATAATATTCTCTTTTTAAATTACGTATCAGCTCTTGAAATAGTATGTTCATTTGGCTTATGAAAGTTCTGTGAGAAAACTCTACCTCTCTGCTGCAATTTCCAATCCAAGCATAAAGACCACTAACTTCATCTGTCATTATTTCTCCCCAAAGAATTCTACAGCTATTTTTAGTCTCCCACATCATCACACATTTATTCAACAAGTATTTATTAAGCACCAATATATGCCAGGCAGTGGGCTGGGCCCAAGGGATACACTGCTAGACAAAACAAATGTGGATTCTGCCGTCCAAAGATTAGAGTGGCCTTGCGCACAACGCGGCTCATACAGAAAATGAATGACATATATAAGAGTAGTATTAACCATGTGCTAGGCACTGTTGTGAACAAACTCATGTTTTAATTGTCCTAATCCTCACAATAATCCTCAAAGATACTTTTTTGTACGAAGGGAAGTGAAGCAGAGATTAGGTAACTTGTCCAAGGTCATTACAAAGTCAGTAGTAATATACATAATTAAAAGTTATAATAAGCTGTCTGAAAGGAGCTAAACAAAGACAATTAGTGGGGTGGGAGTGTATGGTCATCCTTCTGGGAACAGCTGCAGTTATCATAAGAGCAACAGTTCTCACTGGTCTGTGTGACCATTTCAGAGCCAAAACTATTTTCATAATAATAAAGTATTATTTGCCTTTTTCATTGTGTTGACATTCATTCCAAAGCTGTTAAAGCAATAATGACTAGAAGGCTGACAACGCATCAAGGCAGTGGCACCAAACTACCGGTAGTCAGTGTATGCCTCACCAACATGCACTCCCAGAACAAAACAAAAAACACTTCAAAACGTCCCAACAAAGCAGCAAAATTACCAACTTCTAAAAATCTCAACCCTTGAGTAAGTTTTTAATGTTCTATGGGATGAAATGGGAAGCATGCATAAAGCATCCCTGATGCCTCCCTGATGGCTCAAATGGTAAAGAATCAGATTGTAATATAGGAGACTTGGGTTCAGTCCCTGGGTCGGGAAGATCCCCTGGAGGAGCAAAGGGCAACCCACTCCAGCATTCTTGCCTGGAAAATTTCAACAGAGGAGCCTGGCGGGCTACAGTCCATGGGGTTGCACAGAGTCAGACATGATTGAGCGACTAATACTTGCCTTTTCATTTTCGCTTTGCTGAGTATCAAACTATGTTTTCTCAAGAAAAAGCACTTATGCAACTGCTTGAGTTGCAAAGCTGAACACTTTTTTTCTTGGAACACATTTTTATTTGAAAGAAGAACAAACTGGTTATTAAGATTGATATATCTGGCAGACATGTTCTTAAAGATAAATAAAGTGAATCTGTTATTCCAAGGAAAACAACTGACAGCATTTGCTGCCAATGGTAAAAATTTATACTTTCAAGTGAAAATTAGAATTTTGGAAAATCTGAATCCAGCACCATAAACCTGACAGCTTCCCAAAATTTAAATATTTCTCATGTGATTGGAGATATTAACAAATGTGATTTTTTGATATTGTATCATGAGGTGTATCCACATTTGGAAGATGTGGATAACCCAGCAAACCAATGTTTTCAAAATGACCACACACGTTAAAATCATGCCTTGGTAAAAGATTCATTCAAAGGCTACAAAGATAGACCAATGTATTTTAATGTGACAGTATATAAAAAGTTCACTGATAGTTTCATACTGCACATTGTAACTAACCTTTAAGTAACTACCTTTTTACTATCAAAGAATATCCACAATTATCTAAAATAGCTATTAAAATACTGCTCCCTTAGCAAAGTACTTATCTCTGTGAGGTCAAATTTTCTTTCTATAACCAAAACCACATATCACAACTGTCTGAATGTAAAAGCAGATACACAGTCCAGCTATCTATTGAGACAGATTTTTTTTGAAATGTAAAACAATGCTACTCATAATTTGGGGGGAAGTATAGTTATTTTAATTAATAATTATATTAACACACAATGGGTTTACTATTGCTTTTTAATATATACATTTTATTGAAGTATAGTTGACTTACAATGTTTTACATGCACAGCAAGATTATACATGTTTATATAGTTATACACATACACATGTATTATTTTTGAAATTATTTCCATTATAGGTTATTACAAGATGTTGACTAGTTCCCTGTGCTATATCCTGTCGCTACTTTTAACTGATATAATACAGGGTTGGGCAAAAGGTTTGTTCGGGAAACATTGAATGATCTTTTCAGTTCTGTTCAGTTCAGTTGCTCAGTCATGTCTGGCTCTTTCCGACCCCACAGACTGCAGCACGACAGGCTTCCCTGTCCATCACCAACTCCTGGAGCTTGCTCAAACTCACATCCATCAAGTTGGTAATGCCATCCAATCATCTCATCCTCTGTTCTCCCCTTCTCCTCCCGCTTTCAATCTTTCCTAGCATCAGGGTCTTTTCCAATGAATCAGTTCTT
The DNA here is from genome assembly GCA_006410735.1 of Raphicerus campestris. Lineage (NCBI taxonomy): Eukaryota > Metazoa > Chordata > Mammalia > Artiodactyla > Bovidae > Raphicerus > Raphicerus campestris. Next base: position 1,358,395 of record SJYW01054931.1, on the reverse strand, counting down.
CGCATCAGGTGGCCAAAGTATGAGAGTTTCAGCTTCAGCATCAGTCCTTCCAATGAATATTCAGGACTGATTTCCTTTAGGATTGACTGGTTTGATCTCCTTGCAATCCAAGGGACTCAAGAGTCTTCACCAACACCACAGTTCAAAAGCATCAATTCTTCAGTGCTCAGCTTTCTTTATGGTTTAACTCTCACATCCATTCATGACTACTGGAAAAACCATAGCTTCGACTAGACGGACCTTTGTTGGCAAAGGAATGTCTCTGCTTTTTAATATGCTGCCTAGGTTGATCATAACTTTTCTTCCAAGGAGCAAGCATCTTTTAATTTCATGGCTGCAGTCACCATCTGCAGTGATTTTGGAGCCCCCCAAAATAGTCTGTTTCCATTGTTTTCCCATCTATTTGCCATGAAGTGATGGGAACAGATGCCATATCTTAGTTTTCTGAATGTTGAGTTTTAAGCCAACTTTTTCACTCTCCCCTTTCACTTTCATCAAGAGGTTCTTTAGTTCTTCACTTTCTGCCATAAGGGTGGGTCATCTGCGTATCTGAGGTTATTAATATTTTTCCTGGCAATCTTGATTTCAGCTTGATGAATCTTTTGGCCAACCCAATATTTAGTTTTCTCAGTTTTAATTTCTAATACAGTAAATACCAGTAGATATAACCTGTATTTCTTTTCTTTTTTTTTTTTTTTCCAAAAAAAGCTCTCTGAGGACCTTGTAATTGTAGAATGTAAGGGAGTCCTGAGACCAAAAAGTTTAAGAATTATTGTTTTAGTGTCTGAAAGGAGACCCATGTGGACTGGGCCATACAGAAAAAATGGGAAGAATGATAAGATATGACACTGGAGAGTTATCCAGAGGTCAGATCACAGAGAGCTCATCAGTGATAAAGAATCTGAATTAACTCAAAGTACAATTGAGGAATTTAAAACAGAATGATATGACCATATTTATGTTTTTTAAAAGGCAGCTATGTGTAATATAGGAGACAATGTGACTGAACTAGGGTTAGGGGATCTGAAATGGAAGAAAGTAGATAAATCTGTGGTGTATTTAAAAGTTAAAGTATTTTAAACCTCAAAATGAAGTTGCAAACAATATCAAAATGCTTTCAGTTTTCATTTTAATGTAAAGGATTCAGTTGCTCTATGATCAAACTGGAGGTGGAGTGAAGAGAATGAACCTATCCAGTATATTAGAAACATTACAAGTGCACTGAATCCATACTCAGTCCTCTAATACAGTGATGTTTAAAGTTACTTTCCGTCAGTTTCAACTTGTTCTTAAAATGGAATACCACGAAATAGTAACTCAGAAATCATATCTTTGTAACTGGTTCAGACATTCAATAATGTGGGCACCATCTTAGACACAATGGATAGCAGAGCTGTCCAGAGAGACACCATCCCAGCTCTCATGAAACCTGTATTACAGAATGATTACTGGTAATCTTTGAGGATTCATGGCAGAACAAAATAAAGTTGTTTCAAATGATTTACTCATTCAAATAAACATTTATAGAGTATATACACTGTACCAGGATCTGGAGGAAAAAAATGATAAATAAGACACGGATTCTGCCCTTGAGGATTTTACGTCTACTAGAATGACATTAAAAATACATTTCCAATTATGATGTACAGTGTTGTAAACACCTGTACAGAGGCATGTGTGATGTACCAATTCAAGAAGAAACAAAGGGAGTCAGATAGAAGGGAATGCTGAATGGAGATCAGCTAATACACAGAGAAGGAAAAGGTGTGAGACATGAAAACCCCTAGCAGGTGAGATACAGAGGCAAGCAGGTGAGAAAGGTTAATATTTAATGTGTGAGTTCCGAATTTCCAAAAAATGGCCCCTTAAAGGGGCCAATTCTGTAATCCACATATATAAGTCAATTTGATAACCACACTGAAAAGAATTATGGTGTGGGAAGAACCATGGAGAGAAAAAACTACCAACCAATTTTCAGAACCAAAATGGGTTCACAAAGGGATACTGTTACCCTCAAAAGTCAGCTTTCACAAGCATTTGATAGTTCAGATAATTTCACCTATAACAAAATCTTGACCTTCAAGGAGCTTACTTTACAGAAGTAAAGAAATGTGGCAACCACTAGTTACAGCCCAATGTAACAAATCTTATAACAGCTTGAGTTTCAAGGTGTTATGACTAAGGCTTGCTGGGTGAGGAAAACCTTCAAAACAAATGGTGATGTAAGCGGTGTCTTGAAAGATGAGGGTGTTTGATCCTGTAGACAAAGGAGACAGAGAAGTTACTATACACAAAAGTCTATGCCGAGGTAGAGATGCCAAGAAAGAGCAGGCCTGTTTAGAGAAAAGAAATTAGACCAGTTTTACTCAGGGACGCAGCTAACAAGGGGTGAGGAGAGACAAGGACAAACAGACTGGGCACTGATCAATGTGCCAGCGGATGAATTTTAGCCAGTAAGTGATGTGCCTGCTAAGTCACTTCAGGCGTGTCCAACTCTGTGCAGCCCTATGGACAGCAATCTGCCAGGCTCCTCTGTCCATAGGATTCTCTAGGCAAGAATACTGGAGTGGGTTGCCATTTCCTATTCCAGGGGATCCTCCCAACCCAGGGATGAAACTCACGTCTCTTATGTCTCCTGCATTTACAGGTGGGAAGCAGTGATAAGGAAGTATCCAAAGCGAGTGACAGAGTCAGAGCTGTCTTTTTTGATATGAACCTTAATATGAATCACTTTAGAACGAATTCTGGCAATGAAAGGATGATTTAGAGGGGTTAAGAAGTAATTAGGAAACCACCTTGCTGTGTTGTGCTTAGTCACTCAGTTGTGTCCAACTTCTGGCAACCCCATGCACTGCAGCCCACCAGGCTCCTCTGTTCATGGGATTCTCCAGGCAAGAATATTGGAGTGGGTTGCCATGCCCTTCTCCAGGGCATCTTCCCAACCCAGGGATCGAACCCAGGTCTTCCACATTGCAGGTGGATTCTTTACTGTCAGAGCCACCAGGGAAGCCCAGGAAACTATGTTAGGAATATGCAAAAAGGATAAAGATCTTAACAATGCACAGCCTCCTAAATGCAACCCATTCTCTTCTCTGCCAGTCCTGCTCCGTCTTCTGGATTCCTTACTTCAGTGAGTGGTATCAGTCTCCTATGGGTGTCATAACAAATTCCCACAAACTAGGTGGCTTCAAAGAACAAAACTTCATTTTCTCACAGCTAAGGATGCAGGAGCCTGGAATCCAGGTAGTGGCAGGGCTCATGACTTCTGGAGACCCTGAAAGAGAAACTGTCCCATGCCAGTCTCCTAATGTTGTGGCTGTTTGACTTGTATGCCTGTCCCTTTTAAATCTCTGACTCCGTCTTCACATAGCCTTCTTCTCTGAGTCTCTGTGGATCCTCTGAGGATACTCGGTCACAATCTGCTATGACCTTATCTCCATCCTTACATTAATTACATTTGCCAAGACCCTATTTCCAAATAAGGTCACATTCTGAGGTTCTGTGTGTAGACATGAATTTGGGGGGAAGCACCATTCAAGCCAATGCTGGTATCAACCAATACATCTCCCAAACAGAAATGGGATGTCACCCATAACCCTTCCTCTTCCTTTATATCTACATGATTATCAAATACAGGTTATACTCCTTTAAAGATTATCTCCTTTTCTTCATCCCCAGTACCATTTCATTTCAGTAATACTCTTGTGTGTATAGCAAACTTCCTGCTATGGCAGTGGATGAATGCAATTATTACTCTCATACTATGTATGTTAGAGAAGACTCTTGAGAGTCCCTTGGACTGCAAGGAGATCCAACCAGTCCATTCTGAAGGAGATCAGCCCTGGGATTTCTTTGGATGGAATGATGCTAAAGATGAAACTCCAGTACTTTGGCCACCTAATGCGAAGAGCTGACTCACAGGAAAAGACTCTGATGCTGGGAGGGATTGGGGGAAGGAGGAGAAGGGGACAACAGGATGAGATGGCTGGATGGGATCACTGACTTGATGGATGTGAGTTTGAGTGAACTCTGGGAGTTGGTGATGAACAGGGAGGCCTGGTGTGCTGTGATTCATGGAGTCGCAAAGAGTTGGACACGACTGAGTGACTGAACTATGTTTGTATAACTGGAGAAAGTCATACAACAGGGCAGACTGGTTGTACCGTGAATTTATGGGAACTCTAAATTACCTCAGCACTGCCTGGCAGTCCTTCTATTTGACTGGCCAACTTGCTATTGCACTCTTTCATTACTATTTCAGATTTTGCTCACTCTCCTTGGGCTTTTACTTTCAAGCACTTCCAGTTGTTGTCCCAGGCTGCTATTCTATACAGAATAAAGACAGCATCACACAAAACACTCCCTCCCACTTCTGTGCTCATGATCTCTTCTTTCCCTTTAAGTGTAACAGCTGTCTTTTCAATATGACGTCAGTCTCTCGACCTGTATTCTGACACTCATCTTCATTCAGAAAGCTTACTGCTACTGATAATCCCCCTCTTTTCCCTAGAATATTCAGATTTTCCCTCAACTAGATGCTGCTCACTGGCTTCCAAACATGTTTAACTTTATTTTTCCATTAAAAAAAAGGGAAAACAGTACGTCCCCTGAACCCCCCTCCCGGCTATCCAGCCACACTCAACTGCTTCTGGTTGCTTTTCTCTCTACCTCCTTTCCCAACCAGAGATAAATGTGTTTTTGGAGAGATTGGTTTTTTGTATTCTGTAGTCCTGGGCTCCTTACTTAATCCCTGTAAAATGGGAATAATAAACCCACCCCAAATGACTTGTGAGAAATAGGTCAATCAATATACACAGAAGACGTAGGACAGAGCTGGGCCCATAGTAACTGACCAACAGTTAGCAATATAGTCATTGCTGATAATATCTCATGTCCTTCCATTTATCCAGCCAACTGACACTGTGGAATCATCCTGAATTCCCTCATCTCTCTGTTCCAACCCACCTCTAGACTCTGTTTATTTTCACTTCTCAAATCTCTCTTGTNGATGAAACTCCAGTACTTTGGCCACCTAATGCGAAGAGCTGACTCACAGGAAAAGACTCTGATGCTGGGAGGGATTGGGGGAAGGAGGAGAAGGGGACAACAGGATGAGATGGCTGGATGGGATCACTGACTTGATGGATGTGAGTTTGAGTGAACTCTGGGAGTTGGTGATGAACAGGGAGGCCTGGTGTGCTGTGATTCATGGAGTCGCAAAGAGTTGGACACGACTGAGTGACTGAACTATGTTTGTATAACTGGAGAAAGTCATACAACAGGGCAGACTGGTTGTACCGTGAATTTATGGGAACTCTAAATTACCTCAGCACTGCCTGGCAGTCCTTCTATTTGACTGGCCAACTTGCTATTGCACTCTTTCATTACTATTTCAGATTTTGCTCACTCTCCTTGGGCTTTTACTTTCAAGCACTTCCAGTTGTTGTCCCAGGCTGCTATTCTATACAGAATAAAGACAGCATCACACAAAACACTCCCTCCCACTTCTGTGCTCATGATCTCTTCTTTCCCTTTAAGTGTAACAGCTGTCTTTTCAATATGACGTCAGTCTCTCGACCTGTATTCTGACACTCATCTTCATTCAGAAAGCTTACTGCTACTGATAATCCCCCTCTTTTCCCTAGAATATTCAGATTTTCCCTCAACTAGATGCTGCTCACTGGCTTCCAAACATGTTTAACTTTATTTTTCCATTAAAAAAAAGGGAAAACAGTACGTCCCCTGAACCCCCCTCCCGGCTATCCAGCCACACTCAACTGCTTCTGGTTGCTTTTCTCTCTACCTCCTTTCCCAACCAGAGATAAATGTGTTTTTGGAGAGATTGGTTTTTTGTATTCTGTAGTCCTGGGCTCCTTACTTAATCCCTGTAAAATGGGAATAATAAACCCACCCCAAATGACTTGTGAGAAATAGGTCAATCAATATACACAGAAGACGTAGGACAGAGCTGGGCCCATAGTAACTGACCAACAGTTAGCAATATAGTCATTGCTGATAATATCTCATGTCCTTCCATTTATCCAGCCAACTGACACTGTGGAATCATCCTGAATTCCCTCATCTCTCTGTTCCAACCCACCTCTAGACTCTGTTTATTTTCACTTCTCAAATCTCTCTTGTTCTGAACACTTTCCTCTGTCTCTGCTATCCTACTCCCATCATCTCACATGGATCAGAATTAAGAGCCCCCAATGGTTTTCTGCATTTATTCATTTCATTTCCACAAACTCTCTCCTTATCACAGCCAGAGTGAACTATTCTAATTTCCTATGAGATTACCACCTAATTTAAAATATTTCCTATTTTTATGATAAAGTCCTCAAATCTACTACATGGTCTACAAAATCATAAAGATGTAGTCCCTCGGTACTTGTTCAAACTTCTTTTGCTCTCTGCTTATAACACATTATCAACTCTCAGTTCTTCAAATGGATTAGCACTCACCTATCACCGGTGTTTTCCATTTCCTGTTCTCTCTACTGGAATGTTGAATGATACTCCTATTTCTCTTGGCCTAATTAATTCTTATTCATCCTTTATGTTTTAATCAAATAGTCAATTCCTCAAAAGAAGCCTTCCTTGATCTCCTAGAACAGGTTCTCATTACTCTATGCTCCTCAAAGTTGGAATTTCACATTTATATGATTAATTATTTCAACAAATTCCCCCAAAAGAATCCAAGTTTCCTAACAGTGATGACTGTATCTGGTTTTGCTCTCCATTGTATACCAAGTGCCCAACACAGCGCATGGCACACAGCACTCAATAAATATATATTAGATCAATATTAAAATTCAAGTTCAATGCTGCAAACAGTCCCACTGCTTGTTTAAAAACAAAATACTTCTGCACTAGTCTAGAATGCTGCCCAGTTTATCCAAGTATGGAACATGGCACTAGAGACTAAACATGAATGGCTTGGGCAAAGGGAAATCAATGCAGTAATTACTGAAAAGAGCAAGGATGGGGAATTCCCTGGTGGTCCAGTGGTTAGGATTTGGTGTTCTCACTGCCAAAGGCCGGGGTTGGATCCCTGGTCAGGGAACTAATATCCCTTGTAGACAAAACAAACAAAAAAAGAGCAAAGATGGACAAGTGAGAATGGGGGCAAGATTTTTTGGTTGGGGGGAAAGTTGGTTACTATTTTTGAAACCTACCATTTTATGGCACTACAATTGTTCATGAGCAGTTAACAGACAATGTTAAATAAACTACAGTAAAACTGATGCATTTAAAAACAAAACAACAAAAACAGAACAGCTTTAAAGCAGTAAAAGGACAGTATATCAGTTCATTTTCAATGAAGCTCTAGATGGCTCTGAACAGTAAATCACTTTTAAAATGATACTGACTAAGCAACTGCTGAGGGGAAGGAGGATGTGAGAAAAGATGTGCTGTGTAGCTGTTATTTTAAAGGGTGAACAGGCAGAAAGCTGTGTTTCAAGGCAGACAGGTGAGTTTTCATAAAGCACAGGTTGACCTTTGCTCTCCAACAGCCACTCCTGCTGCTCCTACTATCACCACTGCTACTGTCCCCAACCAGTACCTGTGACTCCCCACAGCTGCTCCCAGTGGCTCACCATAGCAGGGATTCTCAAGCAGGCGGGATGTATAAGAGAGACATGAGTGATTAAAAATGGCTCTACATCAAAATATTCTTAATTCTTTGCCCTCCCCTTCCTCTTTCTCCAAATACAACTTACGGAAAAAAGCGGTCATATAGATGCAATTTATATATATATATTTTGAGTGCAACCTCTGATTTTTTTTTTTTTTTTTTGGTAGAACTGTTTTCCCAACTATTGCTGCTGCTGCTGCTAAGTCGCATCAGTCGTGTCCGACCCTGTGCGACCCCATAGACAGAAGAGATGTGTATAAGAGACAGGNGCAATTTATATATATATATTTTGAGTGCAACCTCTGATTTTTTTTTTTTTTTGGTAGAACTGTTTTCCCAACTATTGCTGCTGCTGCTGCTAAGTCGCATCAGTCGTGTCCGACCCTGTGCGACCCCACAGACAGAAGCCCACCAGGCTCCTCTGTCCCTGGGATTCTCCAGGCAAGAACACTGGAGTGGGTTGCCATTCCCTTCTCGAATGCATGAAAGTGAAAAGTGAAAGTGAAGTCGCTCAGTGGTGTCTGACTCTAGCGACCCCATGGACTGTAGCTTATGAGGCTCCTCCATCCATGGGATTTCCCAGGCAAGAGTACTGGAGTGGGATGCCACTGCCTTCTCTGTTTCCTAACTACTATATTAATATTAAATTAACTATCTAAAGACAATAATTTAGCAGAAGAAGGGCAATTTGGAAGGATGCTCAATTTAAATCTAAGTTACTCTTGGAGTTATCTGTTTCATGATTATAAAAATATTTTATTATGGTAATATGCTTTAAGTATTAATCTCTAAAACCACCAAATTTTGGTGCATATCTGGTACACTATATCAGACTATAAGTGACCTCAAATATTATGTCTTAATGTCTATACCCTTAAAGCAATAAAATGAATTTAATTCACTTACTAAAAAATAAAACAGGGCAAGAAAGTATGAAATCTTTGCTAAAATTTCAAGATCTCAAGCAACTTATGCAGCTCAACTCCAGAAAAATAAACGATCCAATCAAAAAATGGGCCAAAGTACTAAACAGGCATTTCTCCAAAGAAGACATACGGATGGCTAACAAACACATGAAAAGATGCTCAACATCACTCATTATCAGAGAAATGCAAATCAAGACCACCATGAAGTACCACTTCACACCAGTCAGAATGGCTGCGATCCAAAAATCTACAAGCAATAAGTGCTGGAGAGGATGTGGAGAAAAGGGAACCCTCTTACACTGTTGGTGGGAATGCAAACTAGTACAGCCATTATGGAGGACAGTGTGGAGATTCCTTAAAAAACTGCAAATAGAACTGCCCTATGACCCAGCAATCCCACTGCTGGGCATACACACCGAGGAAACCCGAATTGAAAGAGACACATGTACCCCAATGTTCATTGCAGCATTATTTATAATTGCCAGGACATGGAAACAACCCAGATGTCCATCAACAGATGATTGGATAAGAAAGCTGTGGTACATATACACAATGGAGTATTACTCAGCCCTTAAAAAGAATAAGTTTGACTCAGTTCTAATGAGATGGATGAAACTGGAGCCGATTATACAGAGTGAAGTAAGCCAGAAAGAAAAACACCAATACAGTATACTGACACATATATATGGAATTTAGGAAGATAGTAATGATGACCCTGTAAGTGAGACAATATAGGAGACACAAAAGTATAGAACGGACTTTTGACATCTGGGGGAGAGGGAGAGGGTGGGATGATTTGGGAGAATGACACAGAAACATGTATACTATCATATAAGAAATGAAGCACCAGTCTATGTTCAATGCAGGATACAGGATGCTTGGGGCTGGTGTACGGGATGATCCGGGGAGGTGGGGTGGGGAGGGAGCTGGGAGGGGGCTTTGGCATGGGGAGATCATGTACACCTGTGGATGATTCATGTCAATGTATGGCAAAACCAACACAGTACTGTAAAATAGAATAAAGTATTAAAAGGAAAAAAAAAAATTTCAAGATCTCAAAAGATTGCTAAAGGTACACAGGGCAACCTCTGAAATTCTGCAGATGATACAATGGCAGATCTACTCTGAAAGGCACTACTGACAATGACTCTCTCTCCTCAGCAACACACACCGGATTCCATGAAAACTGGAGAAACTGTTAAGTAGAGAAACAATAACCTTACAGACAAAGAAGTCAACTGTAACTGAAAAAACACACAAACAACCCCTATTTTCTAAAATCTTCAAACCAAAAGCTTCAAGGATGTTAAAAAAAAACAGGTTCACATTGTGATGGGCTAGCATTTCTTGTTTTGAGAAATAAAGACACCTTCTAAGCCAGGACATGAAATCAGAATACGTAATTATGATTTCTGAAAAAGAAAATGCATAATTTAATATAATTCTAAATACTCATTTAAAATATTTAAAGATGAAAAAACTGAGCATCACCTGCTCACAGAACAATCATTTCTCCAAAATTATATTTTTAAAATCTAACATCAAAGCATCAAAGTTTCGGCAAGTCACTTAAAAAATGAATTAGATTTTGTTTCATTTTTTAAAAATCTGCTTATCCTCAGTGTGTGTGTGTATACTCACTCAGCTGTGTCCAGCTTTGTTCTAACTGTTGCCTGCCAGGCTCTTGTGTCTTCAGTAAAAACTCTCAGTTGTATAGGATGAACAGCAAAAGCTACTAAAGACCATCAAATGCAATGTCACTACCTGAATAAATAACCATCTTCTAGAAACTACAGCTGAATCAAGAAATCAAGAGACATTTTCACAGATGTAGATTAATAAATGATTAGCTTTATGTCAACACTCCCAACCTTTTCAAAAAGGATAAAAGAAATTAACAGTTCTTTCAGTGAAGAAGAATCACAAAATCTCCCATATACAATTCTATGCTCATCAAAGATAAATTATACTACCTTTTTCATGACGGACAGGAAAAAGAAAGAATGCTAACTAACTGCTAAGCAAGGAGACAATGCATTTCTGATATTCATATTGATTTGGATCCAGTGGGCACTCTCAATCATCACAACTGATAGTAATGATTTCTTAGGAAATCTAATGTCAAAGAGCTTTGCATATCGTTTATTATCCTATTTTTATCCACTTTAAAATGAAAGACCCATTCTCTTATTTACATAATATAATTAAAAATGCTCTTTATATAATAATGTTAATCTATCATGATTTCTAAATATTGTAAAAATGTGCTAATTTAATTTTCTGCAAAACATGGTAGATTTTTGGGGAACTACTACTACTGCACTCACACCCACAACCAAGATGAGAGACTTAAGCAAATGATCGCTCCTCACACTTTCAAAAACAAATCCAGATCTGGGGAAATGTAGTAAAGTACAGATACAACCTCAACATTAGAAGTCATCTGAATAACCGTAGGGAGCTCTGGAAGTATCTGACCGTAATTTAAGGACTAACTGTAAACTGAGATAGACATTGATCCTGTCTTGTTTATCCCATTTTCCTAAAAGCTTTGATCAAATTCCCCTAAATAGTTCATGCAGGTAAGGAATAGCGCTGTCTGTGTGTAACAATGAAAACTGACCTGAAATAGTCCAAAATAATCAGGACTGGTGATATACAAACCTGCAATGTGAAACTAGATCTAAAAAACTCAAATGTTAAAAGGTAAGCTAAAATATTCTTATGACGGAGCATCTTTGAGTTTCTGTTAAGTCTTAGGCTTCTTAACGAAAAGGCGCAAGTAGACAGGTGTAATTTAGTTCCTGTTTCCTCCTCATAGAGATACCAGAAAGGCAGCTTTCAGGACCCCAGAAGACCTACATGTCAACCTACACAGCTCTTCCTGCCCTCACCTCACGTCACTCTTCCTTCACACACACTCCCGCCATATAGGAAGCCCAGGTACCCCAGTTGGCAGTTTTCACCGGTGCGTTAAATGAAGTCTGATGGCTGGAGCTGAATGCCACCCCCTCCAGGGCTCAAGGCTCACCTCTAGCTTGTGGTTGATTTGGGACACAGTCTGGGCTTTGTGGCAAAGCTGCGCAAAGCAGGAGCTCAGGCTGGTCATCTTCTGTCTCCCCTCATAAGTGATGTCCGCCTGATCCGGATCAATCTCGCCCAGGAGCAGATCCACATCCACGAAGGCCTTGTCGAACTCCTTCTCCAGCACCTCCAGCCACCGGAACATAGATACTCCGCCAGGGGAGACCCCTACGGCGCAAGAGGCTCCCCCTGAGCCCCCTCCGGCCCCTGCCGGGCATGGACCGCCCGCCGACATGGCGCCGTCTAGGGCCTCCCCTGACTGCTGCTGACCCCGTCGTCCACCCCGCGAGAGGAACTGCTGGGACTGCGGGAAGCCCCGCGCACGCACGCTCCGTCCGTCCCCTCTCTTCCCCTCGCGTGGCTAACGCCGGCAACGAAGCCCCGGAGGGGCAAGAGCAGCAGAGCAGAGGCGGCGGCGGTGGCACACGGAAGATGCGGGCCGTCCCACTTCACGGCCCGCCCCCGCCGCGCATGCGTAGAAAAGACCTAGGCAGACGCAGCCCTGAGGGACGAAATGGGCGGAGCTAGGGTGCGACCTTGGCCTATGAAAAGCCTCCGTTTGGGGCCGGCCTGTCAACGGCCATATTGAGAACTGGCAAACTCCAGCTTGAATCCCCAAGACACGGAGACGCATGGTGTGGGCTTCCAAGTTGGAAAAGCCCGGGGAAGAGAAGAGTGTCCACGTCGCAGAGAAGAACAGCTTCCACCCCTTTGACTTCATAGTGGGCAGGAACCGTTCTAAAGTAGTCCGACAAAGTTGCCGCGGTAACATTCTGTGGCAGGGAAGGGTGAGAAAGGGCCGTGTGAGCATGCGCAGTGGCCACGTTTTACCTTTTCCCAGTCCAGTTCCTGTTACGGGTGATGTGGGTCGGGTGGGTGGACGCACTTGCTCTTCTCGGTAAACCAGGCCTTAAATCCTGGATGGAAAGTGCCTAGAACTGCAAGTTGAAGGACGGCAGCTCACCAGGTGTTGCTTAATTAAGAGGAGTCCTTTCCTCTTGTGATTAAAAGTCAGGCAGCCTTGGGTTCAAGTCTTAAGTCCTATCCCCTATTGGCTGTGCCATCTTAGTTGTATTTTTTAACCTCAGAGCTTCAGTTTCCAAATTTTATTTCGCTCAGTAATAAGGTAAAATGCTTAGCTTCAGTGCTGTCACTGCTGCTGCTGCTAAGTCACTTCAGTCGTGTCCGAGTCTGTGCGACCCCATAGACGGCTGCCCACCAGGCACCCCCGTCCCTGGGATTCTCCAGGCAAGAACACTGGAGTGGGTTGCCATTTCCTTCTCCAATGCATGAAAGTGAAAAGTGAAAGGGAAGTCGCTCAGTCGTGTCCGACTCTTCGCGACCCCATGGACCGCAGCCTACCAGGCCCCTCTGTCCATGGGATTTTCCAGGCAAGAATACTGGAGTGGGGTACCATTGCCTTCTCTGGCTTGGCACTTGATATTCCTTATTATCACGCCCCAGGTTATGCATTTCGAAAGCAACTACCTAAAAAGGTGTTCTTATTAAAAAAAAAAAAAAAA
>SJYW01054931.1:1327779-1344811 GCA_006410735.1 Raphicerus campestris | reverse complement strand
AGGTGGGGTGGGGAGGGAGCTGGGAGGGGGCTTTGGCATGGGGAGATCGTGTACACCTGTGGATGATTCATGTCAATGTATGGCAAAACCAACACAGTACTGTAAAATAGAATAAAGTATTAAAAGGAAAAAAAAAAATTTCAAGATCTCAAAAGATTGCTAAAGGTACACAGGGCAACCTCTGAAATTCTGCAGATGATACAATGGCAGATCTACTCTGAAAGGCACTACTGACAATGACTCTCTCTCCTCAGCAACACACACCGGATTCCATGAAAACTGGAGAAACTGTTAAGTAGAGAAACAATAACCTTACAGACAAAGAAGTCAACTGTAACTGAAAAAACACACAAACAACCCCTATTTTCTAAAATCTTCAAACCAAAAGCTTCAAGGATGTTAAAAAAAAACAGGTTCACATTGTGATGGGCTAGCATTTCTTGTTTTGAGAAATAAAGACACCTTCTAAGCCAGGACATGAAATCAGAATACGTAATTATGATTTCTGAAAAAGAAAATGCATAATTTAATATAATTCTAAATACTCATTTAAAATATTTAAAGATGAAAAAACTGAGCATCACCTGCTCACAGAACAATCATTTCTCCAAAATTATATTTTTAAAATCTAACATCAAAGCATCAAAGTTTCGGTAAGTCACTTAAAAAATGAATTAGATTTTGTTTCATTTTTTAAAAATCTGCTTATCCTCAGTGTGTGTGTGTATACTCACTCAGCTGTGTCCAGCTTTGTTCTAACTGTTGCCTGCCAGGCTCTTGTGTCTTCAGTAAAAACTCTCAGTTGTATAGGATGAACAGCAAAAGCTACTAAAGACCATCAAATGCAATGTCACTACCTGAATAAATAACCATCTTCTAGAAACTACAGCTGAATCAAGAAATCAAGAGACATTTTCACAGATGTAGATTAATAAATGATTAGCTTTATGTCAACACTCCCAACCTTTTCAAAAAGGATAAAAGAAATTAACAGTTCTTTCAGTGAAGAAGAATCACAAAATCTCCCATATACAATTCTATGCTCATCAAAGATAAATTATACTACCTTTTTCATGACGGACAGGAAAAAGAAAGAATGCTAACTAACTGCTAAGCAAGGAGACAATGCATTTCTGATATTCATATTGATTTGGATCCAGTGGGCACTCTCAATCATCACAACTGATAGTAATGATTTCTTAGGAAATCTAATGTCAAAGAGCTTTGCATATCGTTTATTATCCTATTTTTATCCACTTTAAAATGAAAGACCCATTCTCTTATTTACATAATATAATTAAAAATGCTCTTTATATAATAATGTTAATCTATCATGATTTCTAAATATTGTAAAAATGTGCTAATTTAATTTTCTGCAAAACATGGTAGATTTTTGGGGAACTACTACTACTGCACTCACACCCACAACCAAGATGAGAGACTTAAGCAAATGATCGCTCCTCACACTTTCAAAAACAAATCCAGATCTGGGGAAATGTAGTAAAGTACAGATACAACCTCAACATTAGAAGTCATCTGAATAACCGTAGGGAGCTCTGGAAGTATCTGACCGTAATTTAAGGACTAACTGTAAACTGAGATAGACATTGATCCTGTCTTGTTTATCCCATTTTCCTAAAAGCTTTGATCAAATTCCCCTAAATAGTTCATGCAGGTAAGGAATAGCGCTGTCTGTGTGTAACAATGAAAACTGACCTGAAATAGTCCAAAATAATCAGGACTGGTGATATACAAACCTGCAATGTGAAACTAGATCTAAAAAACTCAAATGTTAAAAGGTAAGCTAAAATATTCTTATGACGGAGCATCTTTGAGTTTCTGTTAAGTCTTAGGCTTCTTAACGAAAAGGCGCAAGTAGACAGGTGTAATTTAGTTCCTGTTTCCTCCTCATAGAGATACCAGAAAGGCAGCTTTCAGGACCCCAGAAGACCTACATGTCAACCTACACAGCTCTTCCTGCCCTCACCTCACGTCACTCTTCCTTCACACACACTCCCGCCATATAGGAAGCCCAGGTACCCCAGTTGGCAGTTTTCACCGGTGCGTTAAATGAAGTCTGATGGCTGGAGCTGAATGCCACCCCCTCCAGGGCTCAAGGCTCACCTCTAGCTTGTGGTTGATTTGGGACACAGTCTGGGCTTTGTGGCAAAGCTGCGCAAAGCAGGAGCTCAGGCTGGTCATCTTCTGTCTCCCCTCATAAGTGATGTCCGCCTGATCCGGATCAATCTCGCCCAGGAGCAGATCCACATCCACGAAGGCCTTGTCGAACTCCTTCTCCAGCACCTCCAGCCACCGGAACATAGATACTCCGCCAGGGGAGACCCCTACGGCGCAAGAGGCTCCCCCTGAGCCCCCTCCGGCCCCTGCCGGGCATGGACCGCCCGCCGACATGGCGCCGTCTAGGGCCTCCCCTGACTGCTGCTGACCCCGTCGTCCACCCCGCGAGAGGAACTGCTGGGACTGCGGGAAGCCCCGCGCACGCACGCTCCGTCCGTCCCCTCTCTTCCCCTCGCGTGGCTAACGCCGGCAACGAAGCCCCGGAGGGGCAAGAGCAGCAGAGCAGAGGCGGCGGCGGTGGCACACGGAAGATGCGGGCCGTCCCACTTCACGGCCCGCCCCCGCCGCGCATGCGTAGAAAAGACCTAGGCAGACGCAGCCCTGAGGGACGAAATGGGCGGAGCTAGGGTGCGACCTTGGCCTATGAAAAGCCTCCGTTTGGGGCCGGCCTGTCAACGGCCATATTGAGAACTGGCAAACTCCAGCTTGAATCCCCAAGACACGGAGACGCATGGTGTGGGCTTCCAAGTTGGAAAAGCCCGGGGAAGAGAAGAGTGTCCACGTCGCAGAGAAGAACAGCTTCCACCCCTTTGACTTCATAGTGGGCAGGAACCGTTCTAAAGTAGTCCGACAAAGTTGCCGCGGTAACATTCTGTGGCAGGGAAGGATGAGAAAGGGCCGTGTGAGCATGCGCAGTGGCCACGTTTTACCTTTTCCCAGTCCAGTTCCTGTTACGGGTGATGTGGGTCGGGTGGGTGGACGCACTTGCTCTTCTCGGTAAACCAGGCCTTAAATCCTGGATGGAAACTGCCTAGAACTGCAAGTTGAAGGACGGCAGCTCACCAGGTGTTGCTTAATTAAGAGGAGTCCTTTCCTCTTGTGATTAAAAGTCAGGCAGCCTTGGGTTCAAGTCTTAAGTCCTATCCCCTATTGGCTGTGCCATCTTAGTTGTATTTTTTAACCTCAGAGCTTCAGTTTCCAAATTTTATTTCGCTCAGTAATAAGGTAAAATGCTTAGCTTCAGTGCTGTCACTGCTGCTGCTGCTAAGTCACTTCAGTCGTGTCCGAGTCTGTGCGACCCCATAGACGGCTGCCCACCAGGCACCCCCGTCCCTGGGATTCTCCAGGCAAGAACACTGGAGTGGGTTGCCATTTCCTTCTCCAATGCATGAAAGTGAAAAGTGAAAGGGAAGTCGCTCAGTCGTGTCCGACTCTTCGCGACCCCATGGACCGCAGCCTACCAGGCCCCTCTGTCCATGGGATTTTCCAGGCAAGAATACTGGAGTGGGGTACCATTGCCTTCTCTGGCTTGGCACTTGATATTCCTTATTATCACGCCCCAGGTTATGCATTTCGAAAGCAACTACCTAAAAAGGTGTTCTTATTAAAAAAAAAAAAACAAACTTGGATACTGTTCCTACACGTGACATTTCAGTGAAGCAAAATTATGAAGATTTACATATTCATAGGCAGATTGAATGCAGAGCCCTGTTGAGGCATCGAGGACACAAAAATGAATGAAATGTGACCCTCCCATTAGCAGAGCACATAGCTACAACTTTAATGTGAATTTTGGGAGTGTTGAGCAGCTGTTCTTTACCATTCCATTTACTCTCAATCCCCTTCCAGCCTAGTCTTGAAAAGGAAGGAGAAAGTAGTCTGATATGGTAGGCTGGTGAGAATGGTCTCTCATAAAAGATATTGCCTAAGGGAATATTTCACTGGCCAACTACAGACTCTCCAAGTTAATCTCCATCAAAGTCTGCACTGTGGGTCCCTAACTAATGCCAGTGAGGAATAAAAAATCATAGCGTTAGTTTGCCCTCTGGGTCAAGGCAGACTGTTCAACATATCAATAAAGTTTTTTGGCTTCAACAAACTTGGCTAAGCAAAACTACTCAGATCCTTTCCTTGAGCTTAACTAGGCACATTCACACAGGTTTTACCCAGAAATAATATAAAACTAAGATTTGCATTTCCCACCCCCCAATCTCTGCTCCCAAATTAACTTAATTTTTATCTGCAAAATTTGCAAGAACATCATTACTACAGCCACCAAGTTTCCAGCCACTTTCCCTATCCATAGTCCAGTTAGCAATCCCATTTCCAGGAATTTAAAGTATAAAAATAATGTTAAGTTGGGGTTGAGGGGCCATGTACTCATGAAACCACAATAATAGCTTTTAGTTACTGAATACATACTATGTGTTAAGCATTTTGTTATTTGCTTTGCTTCTTTGACTCTCACAAAATTCTATGAGTTAGTTCTCAGTTTTTTATAAATGAGTCACAGAGAATTTAAGTATCTTGGTATATACCTAAAAATCCACTGAGGTGAGATTTCAATCTAGATGTCTTTTTCTCCAAAGTCTTAGCTGTTAATCATGGGGTATAGAAGGATGCAGAAATCCATCTCTTCATGTATAAGTGAATAAGTTGGCAAATTGATCCCAAAGGTTGTTTTTTTTTTAAATAATTCCTTCCCAGTTACAAGCCATATACAAACAGATTAATATATAAGAACTAGTACCAAAAATTAAGTGTAATACTCATTTTCTGTTGCTTTTTGCTGTTGTTGTTGTTCTGTCACTAAGTCAAGTCTGCCTCTTTTATGACCCCATGGACTGTATCCCATCAGGCTCCTCTGTCCCTGGGATTTCCCAGGCAAGAATATGGAGTAGGTTGCCATTTCCTTCTCCAGGGGGATCTTCCTGACCCAGGAACTGAACCCGTGTCTCCTGCATTGTCAGGCAGATTCTTTACCACTGCATCACCTGGGAAGCCCATTCTATTGCTTACTATTTTCTTTAGTTTATATAAACTACACCTGAAAATTTATTATTTTTTTTAAATCAGCTTCATATTGTATGGGTACAACCAAAATGAATTTTAAGTATTCATATATATCCAGTGCTTTAATCCTTGGTGAATAACTCCATTTTCAGGACTGAAGAACCCGACTCCACTTCTGTGTACAATTTTTACAACCACTCCAACAGGTCACACCGTTGTGACTCAGAACACTGTCATCTCATATTGTCCCTTCTCATTCCGATGCTCTGTAGCAGCTTCCTCATCCCTGTGTGCTGCTCCTTGGTGCTACGTGACTATTTCAAATGCTCATGAGCACCCTTTTGGTAGACCTTATCTTTTGCCCACCTTGACTGGGGTTCTGCACTTTTGCAAGTCAGGCCTCCCAGGGATGTGAAAGGCCTGGTTTGACGTTCTGGTGCTGCCATCTGTTGTCAGTGTGCTCTGTCTACATGTATTGCTTTGTGTTGGTCTTTGGAATTGTATATAATCTCAATATTTGTGGGACTTAATTTCCTGGGGTAATAAAATCTTCATACTTCTATTTGCAATTGCATTGGCAGAAAGTTCTAAAAACTGTTTCATGAATCATGTTTATGTGATAAAACATTTCTTATATAACTTAAATGTGTCAGTCTTGTTTTAAGAATTTATCCCTACAGAGTTTTACCATAACGTATTACTAAGACTACAGTGGGGGACTGAGGAAATTGGGGAAAAAGGGAAGATCTTAAAGATTTCTTTGGTGGGTAGTGGTAATTAGCTGTGAGGTTAGTATAGATTTCAACAGGTAAGATCCTTTAGCATTTGAGCCACCAGGGAAGCCCAAACGTTAATTAGCACATCATTAATTGCAAAGGCACTATAGTTGAATGGACTTGGAAACCTACCTTAAACTGTAGAGGGAGACTACCATTTATTGAATGCTACTGTGTGCCAGGCCCTGTACTAAGCTTCACATGTTTCATTTATTCTCCAGTAATTCTACCAGGAAGAGAAAAAGGTATTAAGTACCTTTGGTCACTGGAAACAGTTGTGTAATGAAAAAGGGAAAATCCACTAGCATTTTACTTGAGCAGTGGGAGGAAAGTACATACATACTTGTATGTATTATTTATATTTATTCATATTTGCTAATAATCTGAAACTATACTATATTTCTATTCCCTTACATGCTCAAAGACTCGCTATAATCGCTTTCCCACTGTTACCTGATCTACATTCTTCATTTACCCTCTCCACAGCTCCAGGTTTGGGTGAGCACTATCTAAAACTGCCATTTATCAACAATGCTATCTGAGTTTACTAATCACTGATTCTTCCTCATTCATCCACTGGCAAGTTACTGTTTACATCTCAGATGATCAGACTTTACAGATCAGACAGACTATGCCCTCATCAGCCTGCCATTTGTATTTTGGATTCGTTCTAAAAGGGACCCAAAATGATTGGATTCTGAACACCATTTAATATTAATTATCTTTTTTATAATGTATATTTAAAAGTACAAACTTTTTAAAAAATGATCGCATTAGAATTTTTATAGCCTTCTAAATGAACAAGTCAAAAAGGTACAGTAAACAATTACACAAAAAGCCATGTCACAACCATTGTTAAAAGTATAATTTGTTTGACCCTCAGGTGGTTGCAACTCACTCAAAACTCTTCTGACTTTTGTGGTCATGATGAGCAAGAGTGAGGGTGAAAAGACTTGTAGTGTGGACATTTGTCACTAAAAAATGGGGGGGCTGTCCATATTTGAACCCCAGGACTTCCCTGGTGGCTCAGATGGTAAAGAATCTGCTTACAATGCAGATCAAACCCAGGTTTGATGCCTGGGTTGGGAAGATCCCCTGGAGAAGGGAATGGCAACCCATTCCAGTATTCTTGCCTGGAGAATTCTATGGATGGAGGAGCCTGGTGGGCTACAATCCATGCGGTCACAAAGAATCAGACCTGACTGAGTGACTAACACTTTCCTTTGGTTAGGGAATTGTCTCCTTATGTGACTAGAATACTGGAAATTTAGTCCTCCTTCCATAATGAACTGAAAACATCAGATAACACTTTCCCAGCTCTGTTACAGCTAGAGCACAGGCATAAGACCCAGGTTCACCTAACCAAAAAATCATCCACCTGAAATTTGTAACATGCAGATTGTGAGGCAGGGATTGAGAGAATTCTTGCTGATAGGGAGGAGAAGGTGAGGGCAGCAGCATCCTCTTGCAGTAGCCACAGTGTCAGCAAGCATATCCAATTTCCAGTTCAGGGGTGGAAGCAAGGGCATCTATGTTGTGTGGACACTACACTGCAGTGTGTGAGTCTGGCTGAATATGTGTGTGCATGCGAAGTCGTTTCAGTTGTATCTGACTTTTGTGACCCAGTGCCATGCCCTCTTCCAAGGGATCTTCCTGACCCAGGGATCCAGGGATCGAACTTGGGTCTCTTGCATCTCCTGCTTTGGCAAGCGGGTTCTTTACCACTAGTGCTCCCTGGGAAGCCCTCTGGGTATGTAGCCTTCCTTTATTCTTGCCCACTTTAAAATCTGGTTCTCCAGGTTTTCCTACAATTCTCTGTGCTACACAACTTCCTTTCAATAATTCCTTTTCTTCTTAAATTGGTCAGAATTTGTTTCCATTGCTTGCAACTAATAACCTAAACAGATATAACTATTTCTTTCTTTTCTTTAGCTATAGGCAGCTTTTGGAATTTTAGTTTCCCAACCAGTGGTGGAACCCATGCCCCCTGCAGGGGAATCACAGAGTTCTAACCACTGGACTGCCAAGGAAGTCCCACAACTGTCATTTATTGATACCCTCTTTTTGCCATTTCAAAGCCTAGGCAGGCAAAAAAAAAAAAAAAAAAAAAAGGGGAAAAAAGGTTTGTTTTGGAGATAGAACTAAAGTTTCTTTTTTCCACCTCCTTGCTCAATTTTCCAAATTTTCTTTTACTGAGCATTGCTTTGCTATTCAAAATTCTAAAAATTAAAAAATTCTATTCTAAAAATTCTATTACTGGACAGAAGAAATAATAAAGCTTCTTGAAAATCAGAATATTGACAGAAATCTCTTATCACTTCCTGTCTCTGATAGTAAAAGAAAACAGAGGACAAACAGAAAAGAAGAGAAGAAAAAGTCTTTTGGGAAAAGCACACAAAATCCTTACTCTGGAAATAGAATGAATTGATTATTAGAGCCAAGAAACTTTTGCCTTCGAAATGACAACTGTAGCAAAGTAAGGTTGAAGAGGAGATCAGAGAAGATTTTCAATATCAGAAAGGGTTTCTAAGAGCAATCTGCTGAAGCCACATGGGGAAATTTAGGTCTTCCATTTTGGGAGAAAGAGTTTCTCTGTATAATCTTTTGCTTAAAATGCTTTCAAATTCCTTCAGCAGGGATGAACACAGCAAGACAAGAAGCCACAACTATGGGGCCCCCAGGACATAGGAAGCTTTCCCTCACTGGTAGGAATTCACAGCCAAGTTCCTCTGAAGAAACTAAAGAACTTTTCTTCCATTATTACAAACAAACAAAGATAATAGACCTAGTGTGATATTTTATTTTCATCTGAGTCTGTAACATTTTTGAACAACAAAAATATTTTCTATATGTGATATGAGGGTGATCAAGTGCAGATGAATCAAACAAGGTACCTGCAGCTCTAAACATCTCTCCATTCTATCTCCCCATTGTTTCACTAGCAATAAAATACTGAAACAACAATAATAAATAGAAAACCTGTCTATTTTCCCATGCTGGTTAATGTGAGGAGAAAACACCTGTCCATTGCAGTCCCACAAAAATGGTTTTAATACAGGGTCACAGAAAATTCAATGGTTTTATAGCCCACTATAAAACAGCTCTTTGTCTTTTCCCCCTAATTCCCGAGTGTCACATTTAACAAAACAAGGAAACTACAGATAATAGAGGTGTTTGCAGATTAGCCTTTCAAGCCATAAATAACATAGGGTTTTGCTCACCTACAAATATTAAGGCAGCTTATCAATGTTTAAGTGCCTTCCTCTTTGTCATAGTTGCTAACATTTTAACCCAGGCAAATTGGGAATTTTTTCTCCCCTGTCTTCTTACATTGACAGAGTACACATTCATAAGGTTCTATGATCAGATTTCACAGTATAAAAAGTGAGACATTGCCTGAACACTTGCCTGCTACGTGAGAGGCCCCGTTTTGGGAGATGTGTCTGCTCTATGCTTTCCTTGCTCTGCTCTCTCTCTGCTATGGTTTCAATCCTCACTGTCCCGGACGATGCAGCTGTGACTCACAGCAGTCGGTGCAATGCTACAGGCTAATGGAGGTGCCATCCGGCATTCCTTCCACCACCAAGAAGCTCTACATCAGCCATAGCAAAATTCAGCACCTTCAGGTAATCACTCATTCTGCTGCAACTGGTGAAGGGGTGACTGTGGGGTTGTTAAACTTAATGTAAATAATCGAAACTTAAAAGCAATGATTATGAAATTGTGTCGCCTGTACTAGCTACTTGTTTGCTCTGTGTAGTGAGATGAGTATATGCCTCCGGAGATTTCATTTTAGGGAAGGACCCCCCGCCCCAATAATAAAATAATATTTTGTTTTAGTTTTTAAAAATTTTAATTATGTTGTTGCAGAGTAAAAGTAGAGTAATGATTCTTAACAAAAAGAGTTTGAGAGCATTGGCTCCTTCATATCCNCGATGATTATGAAATTGTGTCGCCTGTACTAGCTACTTGTTTGCTCTGTGTAGTGAGATGAGTATATGCCTCCGGAGACTTCATTTTAGGGAAGGAGCCCCCCACCCCCAATAATAAAATAATATTTTGTTTTAGTTTTTTAAAATTTTAATTATGTTGTTGCAGAGTAAAAGTAGAGTAATGATTCTTAACAAAAAGAGTTTGAGAGCATTGGCTCCTTCATATCTCCGTTTTAAAAAGAATTTGTTTGGGTGAAAAACATACTTTTGTTTATGCCATAGAAGGCAGATGATACTTATAACATTATAAGGCTATCAAGATAAACACAACATGTGAGAATTATACAAACCCTACAAACCAGCTGAGCATTAATGTCTTTATGAAAACTTATACAGAAGAAATACACGTTTCTCTTTTGCCACATTACTGAAATTCTCATTCTATGTGCTTTTATTTTTTAATTTATTTATTTTTAGTCTATCTATGTGCTTTTAATTATGGCTTTTATTTTCATGCTTTCCTATTCAAAGGGCACTTAAAAAGAGAGCTATAGATCTGTCTGACTTGTATAACATGAAGAAACTTGTTTTTGACCTTTGGTATTTTGAAGGGTATCAAGAGACTAGAGTTTTCATTTTAGTTTTCTCACTAGAGATAGAATTACCTTAGACAAGCAGTTTAAAAAAAAAAATCTCTGGACTGTATTTGTTACTCTTCTGACATGAGAAGGCTGGATTAGATTGGGGATCCCAGGAATTTTCTAGATGGAAAGTTCTCTGACTCTCTGGTTACTGCTCCCCCCTCATCAATCCAAACCTTAAGATAAGGAAATACCTGTCTATGATGCAGGTGCAGAGAGTCACCAGGTGAATGTACTTTTCCTTCACAGAGAGACACCTCCCTGTCCCCCTGTTTTATTTGGTCAAGAAATTTTAATGTAGGTGCACACAAACACTGGGAGTGTGAAATATGTCGCATGGTATTTATTTCGAGGTTCAAAAAGCACCATTGCCTAGTCGTCATCTATTCAAAAAGCACCATTGCCTAGTCGTCATCTGTTTACTTTCCTCTTCTAATCCAGTAGTGCCTAATGCCTGTCAGGTCTCAGCATTCAAGCAAGACACCTGGTTAAAGGGCAAAATGCTTAAATATTTGTCCTGAGGATTTGAGATACTGAGAGGTGGAGTGTCAGCGAAGCCTGGTAATGATCCCCCACTGTTGCTCTGCAGTCAGTAAGATGAAATTATGTCTCTCATCAAATTCACTTACTGATTGAGTTCATTTGTCATTGGTTTAGGTTCACTGAACAGCAATATTGATTGGTTTAGGTTCATTGAATAGCAATATTGCCACTTCCCTGACTTTTACCTAGCTAATTATCTCCAGAAAGGACTGTTCGCAGCAGAAAAGTTGAAGAAAGAGAGGACTGTTTGGTGAAGGAAGTAGAAAGTTCTGAGCAATAATACTTCTCTTTTCCTTTTAAAAATCCTTTAGGCTTTAAATGACCATATTTTACTTGCANCCAGAAAGGACTGTTCGCAGCAGAAAAGTTGAAGAAAGAGAGGACTGTTTGGTGAAGGAAGTAGAAAGTTCTGAGCAATAATACTTCTCTTTTCCTTTTAAAAATCCTTTAGGCTTTAAATGACCATATTTTACTTGCATTTAGTGAATGCAGTGTTATTCTGTTTATCTGGTTTGAATTATAGAACTGGGTGCCTGTATTTTAAACAAAAAGACTTAAAATGGATCTGCAGATTAATAACAATAGAAACTATATATATATACATATATGTATATATATACACATACATAACATATATATGTCTGCATGCATAGCATGTTTATATATACATATATAATGTATGTGTATGTGTATCAGTTCAGTTCAGTTCAGTCGCTCAGTCGAGTCCGACTCTTTTCGACCCCATGAATTGCAGCACGCCAGGCCTCCCTGTCCATCACCAACTCCCAGAGTTCACTCAGACNGCCACAGTTTTCAAGGAGCCTCTTTGGAAAGACGGACACCCGGAGAGGAGAAGGAAGAGCATTTGATTAGATGCTTCCCAGACAGAACTGGGAGACCAATTCAAAACCAGTGATCTGTACTAATGGATCTTCCGAGCTCTGTGTCCACACATGAGGCAGGAGGGGATGGGTTTCCCAGGACTGGTGGTCTGGCCCCTCTTGTAGGGCTTGCCAAGATGGGGTTTGGTTGGCTTGCTCTTCTACTGCCCCCTCCTGGGGAGTTTCCTGCCAAGGTGTGAGGTGGGCGGCTTCTGAGCTGTTTTTCTCAAATGGGCAAACTGAAGTCAACAGGAGATTCTAGCTCAGGGGTAGAAACCAGAGATTATCTTTAAAAAAAAAAATTAACGCAGGAGCAGACTCAAGCCTCCTAAAGGTTAAAAGAGATGAACCTTGATAACACATATCCCCATAATGACTTGCCTTGTCAAAAGTGACTTTTGTCAAATTTGTTCCGAAAGAACAAGGGCGCTCGGCTTCCTGACTGTTTGTATATGTACGTGTGCATGCAGTTACAAACTGAATATTGTGTGTGTGTGTGTTTTAATATAGGTATAAACAGATAGTAGTACAATGAAGGAACATCTGATCCAGTCATCAGATCTAACTGCAGCCTTTTAAAAAGGAAATGTAACTCCAGATGTCGTCTTAAGAAAATGAATCAATTAGGCAAATGAGGAATTCCCTCATAAATCAGAGCCTGAGACCCTCTTTTCAGTCCTAGCGGGGGTTGGGAGCAGCCAGGAGACTGGAGATGTAGCCGCTGCCATTTTTCACGACCAGGTAACCCTGATGCC
Organism: Raphicerus campestris; assembly: GCA_006410735.1. Lineage (NCBI taxonomy): Eukaryota > Metazoa > Chordata > Mammalia > Artiodactyla > Bovidae > Raphicerus > Raphicerus campestris. Next base: position 1,332,192 of record SJYW01054931.1, on the reverse strand, counting down.
TCCCGTCTCCTCAAGCTGTGTTTGCATTACTGAACGCGGTTTGATGTGAAAAGTGTGTTCTGAGTGCTCCACACCTTTTACCCTGAAGATAATGATGCCCCAGCTCTCAGGAGCGGGACCCAATATAAGCTGGTGTCACTATTCATAAAATAATCGAGTTTACACAAAAAGTGATTTCAGTAATAGCTGCCTTTTTATAAGTATGTACATTTTATTTAAAATTACTGACTCAAAAGGCAAGGTAGGAAAAAAAATCACCTCCAACAACTTCCTGTAATTGCGAATTATTGTGAGGGAAACAGAAGGAAAAGATTTCGAAATTATGAGCCATTATGCTCAAGAGAGAGAGGGAGAGAGAGAGAGAGAGAGGCAGTGGGGAAAAAAAAAAAAACATCTCGGCTTCATGAAACACAGCTGACAAGCTCGACTAAATTACCCCCGGACCATTACAAAAATCACTTAATTGCCAAGCATTTTGTTAGGTCAATTGACTCTAATTGAAAAAATAACAAAAAGCTTATTATGCTGCAAATGCGGCCGTGGAAAATGAGTCTTCTGTTAGAAGGAAACAATAATTCTAAATTTCAGCTGCTGCTAACACTACAAAGTTCAGTGTTTCCTTCAGAGAGAATCCGCCGTCAAGGAGAAAGTGAATTTGCATCAATTGATTTCTTTCCCTGCTAGCACCCCTCTTTTCTAGCTCTCTGTGCTCCCCACTTTTCTGCCTGGTCCCCCACCACCCCACTCATCCAGTCATCTGTCCCTGCAGAAGTCCATCCACCCCATCCCCTTCCATCAGCAAATAGACACCCCACTCCCAGCGCATCTCCTGGAGGAAAAGGGTTGGGGAGACAAAGAGCGGTCAGCTGCATGCAGTCCAGCTCTCTCCAGGGCAGGACACTGCCCTTTGGGGAAACTGCCTTCCACACCATTCCCTCCAGCCCGCCACATTCTCCCTTTCCCATTCTGGTGGCTGCCGCCTCATCTCTCCCGTCTCTTTTAAATATAGATAATGGAATAAGGCGACAGCTTATGTCCGTGAAATTTCTCTGAAATTGCCCGTCGCACGCGCGCCCAATGCTGGCCTTGATTGACATCAAGTGCGGTAATTAAAAACCCCGCCAGCTGACTAGGTGAAGGTTTATTTATAATTATACATTTTTTAGGATGGTTTGTCCAGAGTTAGTGCATTTAAAAAGGAGAATCCACCACAGCTCTGTTCCTGCCCCAATTATAGATTTAAATGGTGGGGAGTTCATAAGGGGGGTGATTCTGCTTTGCAGGAAATAATTATTTGCCCATAAAACCGGGAGGCTGGGGTATGAAAGTCTGATGGCAGAGCCTTTGTTTGAGAAGCCACAGGGGAGAGAGTGTGTATGTGTGTGTGCATGTGTGTATGTGTGTTAGTGAATGTCTGTGTGTGTCCATGGGATGTGTGTCTCTGTGTGCAGATGCCTACATTCCGGCGTGGGTATGTGTGTCTTTGTGTATGTGTATGTAGGTATGCTTGTGTATATCCATTGTGTGTCCCCATGCATGTCTATGCATGTGTATGTGGCTGTACATGTGCATGGGATGTGTGTCTCTGTGTGCAGATGCTTGTTTCTGACTGGGTGTGTGTGTCTGTGTGTGTATATACGTGTGTGTGCTTGTGTGCATACCCTGTGTGTTCACATGCATGTCTTTGAGTGTGTATGCGGCTGTGTGCGTACACAAGTATGTTGGAGGAGATTCATAAAGTGAAGACAAATAAATCTTAATAGCACCCCCCACCCCTGCAATAAATACAGGGCTGTAGATCACAAGCCATCCCCCTCCTCGTTTTATCTTAAAAATTAAAAATCATGCCCATCTTCAGTCCAAGACAACGGAAATCCAACTTTCACAAGCCCAAAGAGGACCCAGTCGTGTGCAGAGCCTGGGCTTTGCGAGCACTGAACAGGCGAAGGTGTTTCTTTCTGGCCCGCCTTCCCACTTGTTCAGGGAGACAGCTGAGATGTTGGACACCAGCGGGCAGGCGCCCCTCCGGGCAGCCGGGGCACTTCCTCCCGCAGACCTCCGCTTACAAGGCCATCTCTTTCAGAGCTTGGTGTCACTTACCCTTCGGGGCAGAGAGAGCGCTATCAGACTGCACCATTGCAGCACGTGGGATTTCCCAGGGCCCCACCGCTGGAGACAATGGCAGCAGTGGCCACGGAGGGCCCTGCCTGTCACCTGGCATCTTGGCAGACAGCTGAGCCTCTGTGGAAACGGAACCCCACTGGGATGCTACAGGTGCTAAGGGCACCGGGGCGAGGCTTGAAACGTCGGCTGGGAGACAGCAGCGCAGCCAGAGGCTTTTCTATGGGGACAGGGCTCCCATGGGGTTTCTAGGGGCCGGGGCCACCAGAAGGAGCCTTTGAGAGAAGGTGGGATGCAAAAGCCACGGCCGATGTGTGAGTCAAGAGCTGGGAGAGGTCAAGGCCAGGCCCAGGGAAGAGCTGGAGCACTGGACTGAGAGGACAGGCTGCCTGGAAGGAAGGGAGTCCTTCCAAATAAGTGGCAGAGCCCTACTGAGAGAAATAAAAGTGAAGAATGGTGAATTCGGTACCACTTGCCAGACCAATGAGCTTCATCAATTAATCACAGCCAAATAATCACCACCTACATTAAAGAATAATACATGAAAAGGACAGGGGCCTCGCTGTAACTTATTCAGAAAGGGCTGCCTCCCTAATCCCTCTGAGTCCTGACATGTTAACTGGGTAGCAACTAATTAGATGTCAAAAATTCATAAGCGCTCTTTAATATTGCATATATCTGCAGCCGCCGACATTTCAATATGAGAGTTGTATACACAGAAGTCACTATAGCATTAAAACACAGCAGGGAGGGAGAAATAAAAGGGAACCAATAAAAACAATGTCCCTCAAAAACCCCAGAGAGCGCCAGGCTTTGGAAGTGTGCACTTTCTTATTCAGAAAAGGTATCACCTTAATAAGAATTATAGGCAAAGAGGTTTCGCTGCTCCGTGCTGCGTGGACAGAAAGAGGGAGAGGAGACAGGCTTATCAAAGGCGCTGCCAGGTAAATAGTAATTTATTGTGCATGCACAATGAACATTACCCAGTGTCCTGACACTGGGTGATAATGAAAGACTTGTTATTTGGCATCCACCGAGGGGATTTCCACTCCCCCACCTCTCCTCTCCCTGTCTCTCTTGAGCAAAGAAGCAGTGATGGGTCCTGGCAGCTGCTGCCTGTTTCAAGCCATTTCACATAATATAGGAAGCACCTGAAGTTTAGTGGATTAAGTAAGTGAGTTAGTTTGCTGGCGCGGTGATATATATGTTGCCTGCATGTGAACTTATATTTCAAATGCGGGGGACTATATTTTTATGAAACAAGCCTTTTCCTGTCGGAAGAATTATAGGAATGCGATATAATACAAGGCAGTGAGATTAAAAACAATGCATCATAGCAGGGGGAAAACGCACTGGTTTATGGCTTGCACCCGTTAATTGAACCTCTCAGGAATAAAGAGAAGGGATCTGCAGGAACCTACTAGAAATCATTCTCTTTTTTGACTTCTGGGGGGTGCTTTTGTCTGTTTGTTTATTTTGTATACATTTTTTATACTCTAGCATACATATGAAAACACACATGTATATACACATACATATATATACAAATATATATATGCCCACATGCACATGCACACACACACACATACAATGCCATGAATGACTTGTCTCAATTTCTGAATGAAAATGTTCTTTTAGAGAAAGTTCCATTTAATGCTGCTCACATTTGACATAGGAGGAGAGTGAGCAAGTTGTATTAAGGACCATCGAAAAAGCAATCTGAATTCAAATCAGCAGGTGAACAATTATTAGTAGCCCCGCACCAATCCCATTAGTGTTCTGAGCCTCAGTTTTCCCTCCTGTAAAATGGGAGAAGCACAACTTCCTCCTGGCTGGTTGGATAAGGATCAATAATGACATGAGGAGTGCCATGGCTTTGATCTGTAAGGTGCCAAGGCCGTGCATCCTGATTAATTTCCATTGTGACTATGGCCAGGGTGGTTCCTTCTCATGTATATTGCAATGTATTTTGGGTATCAGGCTCAGTGGTAAGGAATCCACTTGCAATGCAGGAGACGAGGGCTCAATCCCTGGGTTGGGGAGACCCCTGGAAGGAAGGAAATGGCAACCTATTCCGGTATTCTTGCATGGAAACTCCCATGGACAGAGGAGCCCGGTGGGCTATAGTCCATAGGGTCGCACAGAATCAGACACCACTTAGCCACTGAAAAAACTACAGCTTGGATAATTGCAAGAATGCAAGCTCCACAGCAGCAGTTAATGATCAGCTCCATGATTTGGAGGAAACCCCTTTCAGTGACACTCCTGAGCGCCATCTCTGAGTATATCTAT
>SJYW01054931.1:1297031-1311934 GCA_006410735.1 Raphicerus campestris | reverse complement strand
GCTCAGCCTTCTTCACAGTCCAACTCTCACATCCATACATGACCACTGGAAAAACCATAGCCTTGACTAGACGGACCTTAGTCAGCAAAGTAATGTCTCTGCTTTTCAATATACTCTCTAGGTTGGTCACAACTTTTCTTCCAAGAACTAAGTGTCTTCTAATTTCATCGCTGCAGTCACCATCTGCAGTGATTTTGGAGCCCCCAAAAATAAAGTCTGACACTGTTTCCACTGTTTCCCCATCTATTTCCCATGAAGTGATGGGACCGGGTGTATGTGTATACATACCACAATTTAAAATGTTTCTCTTACTTGTTCATATGATTCAATTGTCTTTGGGTCTGTGAGTGCTATGGTTGAGACTGCGGATAAAAGATGAAAATTCAGTTCCAAGAGTTTCTTAGTGGCCTAGTGGTTAGGATTCTAGGCTCTTAACTGATGTGGCCCAGGTTTAATCCCTGGTCAGGGAACAAAGATCCTACAAGCCACAAGGTACAGTCAAAAAAATTAAAAAGTATTAAAAATTCACAGTTCCTGCCCTTAAGAAAAGAGGGATTTTATTCATCCTTTTATCTGTAAAAATCCCTACTTCTTTGAGGTGCACACCATCAGACAATAACGCTCTGCTTGTTCCTCTGTGAGTTTTATACTGTGCCCCTGTCTCTTTATCCTAAGTCTCCTAGTCTTCCTCTCCATCCTAAGTTCTGCATCTTTTGGGGTGCCTTTAGCATTCAATATCCTAGTCCCACATAAGAGCTCTACAATAGTGTGTTTTTGGCAGAATTACAGGTGGCTCAGAGGTTAAAGCACCTGCCTCCAATGAGGGAGACCCGGGTTTGATCCCTGGGTTGGGAAGATCCCCTGGAGAAGGAAATGGCAATCCACTCCAGTGTTCTTGCCTGGAGAATCCCATGGACGGAGAAGCCTAGTATAGGTTACAGTCCACGGGGTCGCAAAGAGTCAGACACGACTGAGCGACTTCACCTCACCTCACCTCACACTTCCTTGAACTCATAAAAATTATCTATCTACATTTTCAGTTCTCCACAGCTGTCTACTCTCTTGTTTATGTCATGATCCTCTTTATACCTGAAATTTTTCTAATCAAAAATCTTGAATTCCCATATGCACTCTCTTGTCATTATCTCCTTTCTGTTCAGCTGCCATATGCTGCACTTATCATTCTACCTCATGGAGACTTCTAATCCTAGATCTACCCACATTCTCTCAGATAATCAGTTCATTTCTTATTTATCTTCTTTCCCTACCCCTTCCCCTTTTGCATCCCACAATTAAGTATCTCAACAATTATTCAGGAAAGCCTCAGTCTCTATTTAACATGATCATTTTCCTTTGTTTCTCCTTTACCTGGACAGCTGGTGCTGCTGGAGAGGATCATATCTGGTGTCATACCCAAGATAACTTTTACCAAACCCAAGGTCATGACAATACATGTCTGTATTTTCTTCTAAGAGTTTTATAGGTTTAGCTCTAACATATAAAGGACAAATAGAAATGTCTTTGGGGTTCTCCAGTGACTCAGTGGTAAAGAACCTGCCTGCAATGCAAGAGCCACAGGAGATGCAGGTTCAATTCCTGGGATGGGAAGATCCCTGGAGGAGAGCATGGCAACCCACTCCAGTATTCTTGCCTGGAGAATTCTGTGGACAGAGGAACCTGGTGGGTTATAGTCCATAAGGTTGCAAAGAGTTGGACACGATTGAAGCAACTTAGCATGCACACAGAAATGTCTTTCTGGTGGCAGTCAGTGAAAATAATTATTTTCATACATCTTTTGTGGAAGAGAAGAAGGTACTTCAAATTCTTCTTGTGTAAGAAATATATAGGGACTTCCCTGATGGCCCAGCAGTTAAGACTCTGTGCTCCCAATGCAGGGGTCCTGGGTTTGATTCCTGGTGAGGGAACTAGATACCTGGTGCCGCAACTGCAGTCTCAGTGCTGCCCCTCAGTTGTGTCTGGCTATCTGTGACCCCATGGACTGTAGCCTGCCAGGCTCTTCTGTCCATGGAATTTCCCAGGCAAGAATATTGGAGTGGGTTGCCATTTCCTCCTTCAGGGGATCTTCCCCACCCAGGGAATGAACCTGCATCTCTTGGGTCTCCTGCATCGGTAGGAAGATTCTTTACCACTACCCTACCTGGGAAGCCTCGAATTAAGACCTACTGCAGCCAGATAAATAAATACATAGTTTTTAAAAAGAAATATATAGCTTATCAACAAGGGAGAGGTTATGAATTCTTTTTATATTCTCTCCATACTTTCCAGAATTTTTAAATTTTTTACAGAGAACAAATGTTGCTTCGATAATCAGGAAAAATTCCAACAGAGTTTAGAAAACTCATTGCTGGCTTGGTTCACATATGTCTGAGGCAGTCACTGTGAACCTGTCAGATTCCTGTGTGCATGTGACCTAAACAGAGCCTAAGGAAGTTCTGTGACCCTCTAGTGCTTGGAGAGGGGGCTAACTGAAAACTGAAACAAAGCCTTTTCATGGAGAGACCAGCAGAATTGGCCCCTCTGCCTGTTTCATTTTACTTGGCTTTTTTTTTTTTCTTTCTTTAACTTTTCATATTATATGGTAGGTTTTATCTCCATAAGTATTAGGTTCACCAAACTGTAAAACTGTGATGGCAGGAATTTTACTTAGCTAAGCTTTCTAAGTCTGTTTTTCTTTTTTTTCCCCTAACCCCTAATTGTTAACATCAAGCCACACTTGCCTTGCCTTTTAACCAATGTTGACAAATGGCCAACAGTTCCAAGGTTAGCTCCAGGGCAAAAGCATCTCTTTCCACATCTCTTGAGCACAACCCTGCTCAGCCCACAGAAATGGAAAAAACAAGTCTGGCAGATTTTTTTTTTTTTCTTTGTCAGCTCTGCAAACTCAACTGATAAGTTGAAAATCAATGGGTGTCTTTCTCATTGTGGCACCAGAACTCTATACACTTCACCTAAATTCATGGTACAAACAGTAAAGTTAAAAATATATGTGTTCACATTTCTCCAGAGAAGATATACAGATGGCTAACAAGCACATGAAAAGATGCTCAACATCACTCATTATCGGAGAAATGCAGATCAAAACCACAATGAGGTCCCATCTCACACAGGTCAGAATGGCTGCTATCAAAAAGTCTACAAACAATGAATGCTAGAGAGAGTGTGGAAAAAAGGGAACCTTCTTACAATGTTGATGGGAGTGCAAACTAGTACAGCTACTATGGAAAGAGTATGGAGATTCCTTAAAAAAACTGGAAATAGAACTGCCTTGCTGCTGCTGCTGCTGCTGCTAAGTCACTTCAGTCGTGTCCGACTCTGTGAGACCTCATAGACGGCAGCTCACCAGGCCTTGCTGTCCCTGGGATTCTCCAGGCAAGAACACTGGAGTGGGTTGCCATTTCCTCCTCCAATGCATGAAAGTGAAAGTGAAGTCGCTCAGTCGTGTCCAACTCTTAGCGACCCCATGGACTGCAGCCCACCAGGCTCCTCTGCCAGTGGGATTTTCCAGGCAAGAGTACTGGAGTGGGGTGCCATTGCTTATGACTCAGCAATCCCACTGCTGGGCATACACACCGAGGAAACCATAACTGAAATAGACACAGGTACCCAAACATTCATTGCAGCACTGTTTAAATAGCTAGGATATGGAAGCAACCTAGATGTCTATCGGCAGACAAATGGATAAGGAATTGTGGTACATGTACACAATGGAGTATTACTCAGCTATAAAAAAAGAACACATTTGAATCAGTTCTAATGAGTGGATGAAACTGGAGCCTGTTATACAGAGTGAAATAAGTCAGAAAGAGAAAGACAAATATTGTATATTGACACATATTATGGAATTTAGAAAGAAGATGGTAACTACAACCCTATATGAAAGACATCAAAAGAGACACAGATGTAAAGGACAGACTTTTGAACTCTGTGGGAAAAGGTGAGGGTGGGATGATTTGAGAGAATAGCACTGAAATATGTATATTACCATATGTAAAATAGATGACCAGTGCAAGTTCGATGTATGAAGCAGGGCACTCAAAGCCAGTGCTCTGGGACAACCCAGAGAGATGGGGTGGGGAGGGAGGTGGGAGGCTCAGGATGGGGGGAACACATGTACACCCATGGCTGATTCATGTCAACCTATGGCAAAGACTACCACAATACTGTAATTAGCCTCCAATTAAAATAAATAGATTAACTTTTAAAAATATATGTGTTAGGGTAAGATAAACCTGGATCGGAAGCCCAATCCTTCCACTTCTAGCAAGATATACTTGGACAAATTGTTCTGCCTTCTTGAGCTTTAGTTTTCCTCAGTGAAAAGGGAGTAATCATGTTTACACACAGAGCTTTGTAAACATAAGCATTGTGTGTGTCAGTTCTAGTGACATGGATGAACCCAAAGGCTGTTATACAGAGTGAAATAAGTCAGAAAGAAAAACCATGTGTATTAACACATATATATTTGGAACCTAGACAAATGGTACTGATGAACTTATTTGAGGGCAGGAACACAGACGCAGACGTAGAGAGCAGACTTGTGGACACAGTAGGGGAAGAAGAGGGTGGGACAAGGGTGAGAGAGTGGCACTGACAGATATACACTACCAGATGCAAGGCAGATGGCTAGTGGGGAGGGGCTGCATGACACAGGGAGCTCAGCCGGTGCTCTGTGACGACCTAGACGGGCAGGATGGGAGGGAGGTTCAAGGAGGAGCAGACATAAGCAAACTTAGGCTGTTTCACGTTGTTGTATGGCAGAAACCAATACAAAATTGTAAAGTAAGTATCCTTCAATTAAAAGACAAAAGATAAGCATAGTAAATATTTAGAAAATGGTAGGCCATTTTAACTAATAATCAATTCAGTTCAGTCGCTCAGTCGTGTCCCACTCTTTGCAACCACTGGATTGCAGCACGCCAAGCTTCCCTGTCCATCACCAACTCCCGGAGCTTGCTCAAACTCACATCCGTTGCATCGATGATGCCATCCTCTGTCGTCCCCTTCACCTCCTGCCCTCAATCTTTCCCAGCATCAGGGTCTTTTCAAGTGAATCAGTTCTTCACATCAGGTAGCCAAAGAATTGGAGTTTCAGCTTCAGCATCAGTTCTTCCAATGAATATTCTGGACTGATTTCCTTTAGGATTGACTTGTTGGATCTTTCTATCTAAGGGACTCTCAAGAGTCTTCTCCAACACCACAGTTCAAAAGCAACAATTCTTTGGTGTTTGGTTTTCTTTATAGTCCAAATCTCCCATCCATACCTGACCACTGGAAAAACCATAGCTTTGACTAGACGGACCTTTGTTGGTAAAGTAATGTCTCTGCTTTTTAATATGCTGTATGAGTTGGTCATAGCTTTTCTTCCAAGGAGCAAGCGCCTTTTAATTTCATGGCTGCAATCACCATCTGCAGTGACTGTGGAGCCCCTCAAAATAAAGTCTCTCACTATTTCCATTATTTCCCCATCTATTTGCCATGAAATGACGGGACCAGAAGCCATGATCTTAGTTTTCTGAATGTTGAGTTTTAAGCCAACTTTTTCAGTCTCCTCATTCACTTTCACCAAGCGGCTCTTTAGTTCTTCACTTTCTGCCATAAGGGTGGTGTCATCTGCATATCTGAGGTGATTGATATTTCTCCCGGCAATCTTGATTCCAGCTTGTGCTTCCTCCAATCCAGCATTTCTCATGATGTACTCTGCACAGAAGTTAAATAAGCAGGGTGACAATATGCAGCCTTAACATACTCCTTTCTCAGTTTGGAACCAGTCTGTTGTTCCATGTCCAATTCTAATTGTTGCTTCTTGATCTGCATACAAATTTCTCAGGAGGCAGGTCAGGTGGTCTGGTATTCACATCTCTTGATGAATTTTCCACAGTTTGTTGTGATCCACACAGTCAAAGGCTTTGCCATAGTCAAAAAGCAGTAGATGTATTTCTAGAACTCTCTTGCTTTTTCCATGAGCCAATGGATGTTGGCAATTTGATCTCTGGTTCCTCTGCCTTTTCTAAATCCAGTTTGAACATCTGGAAGTTCACAGTTCATGTACTGTTGAAACCTGGCTTGGAGAATTTTGAGCATTACTTTGCTAGTGTGTGAGACTAGTGCAATTGTGTGGTAGTCTGAGCATTCTTTGGCATTGCCTTTCTTTGCGACTGGAATGAAAACTGACCTTTTCCAGTCCTGTGGCCACTGTTGAGTTGTCCAAATTTGCTAGCATATTGAGTGCAGCACTTTCATAGCATTATCTTTTAGGATTTGAAATAGCTCATCTGGAATTCCATCACCTCCACTAGCTTTGTTCATAGTGATGCTTCCTAAGGCCCACTTGACTTCATATTCTAGGGATGTCTGGCTCTAGGTGAGTGATCACACCATTGTAGTTATCTAGGTCATGAAGATATTTTTTGTTTAGTTCTTCTGTGTATTCTTACCACCTCTTCTCAATATCTTCTGCTTCTGTTAGGTCCATACCATTTCTGTCCTTTATTGTGCTCAGTTTGCATGAAATGTTCCCTTGGTATCTCTAATTTTCTTGAAGAGATTGCTACTCTTTTCCCTTCTGTTGTTTTTCTCTATTTCGTTACATTGATCACTGAGGAAGGCTTTCTTATCCCTCCTTGCTATTCTTTGGAACTCTGCATTCAAATCGGTATATCTTTCCTTTTTACTCCTTTGCCTTTTGCTTCTCTTCTTTTCTCAGATACTCAAGCCCTCCTCAGACAACCATTTTGCCTTTTGGCATTTCTTTTTCTGGGGGATGGTCTTGATCACTGCCTCCTATAGAATGTCACGAACCTCCATCCACAGTTCTTCAGGCACTTTGTCTATCAGATCTAATGCATTGAATCTGTTTGTCACTTACACTGTATAATTGTAAGGGATTTGATTTAGGTCATACCTTAATGGTCTAGTGGTTTTCCCTACTTGCTTCAATTTCAGTCTGAATTTGGCAATAAGCAATTCATGATCTGAGCCACAACAGCTCTCTGTCTTGATTTTGCTGACTATATAGAGCTTCTCCATCTTTGGCTGCAAAGAATATAACCAATGAGGGTGTTTACTATGACCAGTGCGTTCTCTTGGCAAAACTCTGTTAGCCTTTGACCTGTGTCGTTTTGTACTCCAAGGGCAAATTTTCCTTTTACTCCAGGTAGCAGTAGCTCTTGACTTCCTACTTTTGCATTTCAATCCCCTATAATGAAAAGGACATGTTTTTTGAGTGTTAGTTCTAGAAGGTCTTGTAGGTCTTCATAGAACTGTTCAACTTCAGCTTCTTCAGCATTACTGGTCGGGGCATAGACTTGGATTACTGTGATTTTGAATGATTTGCCTTGGAAACAAATGGAGATAATTTTGTTATTTTTGAGATTGTATCCAAGTATTGCATTTTGGACTCTTTTGTTAGCTATGATGGCTACTCCATTTCTTCTAAGGGATTCTTGCCCACAGTAGTAGATATAATGGTCATCTGAGTTAAATTCACCCTTTCCAGTCCATTTCAGTTCGCTGATTCCTAAAATGTTAATGCTCATTCTTGCCGTCTCCTGTTTGACCACTTCCAATTTGCCTTGATTCATGGACCTAACATTCCAGGTTCCTATGCAATATTGTTCTTTAGCGCATCGGACTTTATTTCCATCACCAGTCACGTCCACAACTGGGTGTTGTTTTGGCTTTGGCAAAAGTAATCTGCATTCACCTGATAAAGGGAAAAGGTTCTCTATGCTTATTAACACAAAATGACTATTCCTTGGATTCAGTTAAGAATATAACTGGTATTTACTATGTAGGCTAGTCTATATACTTTATAAATAAAAATGGAGACAAATTGAAGCTCCCACACCACACTTTGTCCTCAAAGAAACTGTCCATTCAGATTTACGTCATCTCTGAGACTGGCTGCCTAGTCAGCAGTCTTTTTAGGGTTTGTCGTCACGCAGATAGAAGTGGAAGCATTTGCAACATCAAGGTCTTTTTTACGGGAGATCAACAATCCCAGAGGTGCAAATCTATATGTAGAGTCATTTGTGACTTTATATGAAACAAAGCCTAGAAAAAAGGCACTTTAGAATGAAGAATAGATTAAACACCCTGAGTCTTGGACAGGTCATTTATTTTATTTTTATTTTTTGGCTTCATTCAGTTCAGTTAAGTCACTCAGTCATATCTGAATCTTTGCAACCCCATGGACTGCAGCACACCAAGCTTCCCTGTCCACCAACTTCTGGAGCTTGCTCAAACTCATGACCATCTCATCCTCTATCATCCCCTTCTCCCCCTGCCCTCAGTCTTTCTCAGCATCAGGGTCCTTTCCAATGAGCCAGTTCTTCACATCAGGTGGCCAAAGGATTGGAGTTTCAGCTTCAGCATCAGTCCTTCCAGTGAATATTCAGGACTGATTTCCTTTAGGATTGACTGGTTTCTTCCTCTTGCAGTCCAAGGGACTCTCAAGAGTCTTCTCTAACACCACAGTTCAAAAGCATCAATTCTTCGGCCCTCAGCTTTCTTTATAGTCTAACTCTCACATCCATACATGACCACTGGAAAAACCATAGCTTTGACTAGATGGACCTTTGTTGGTAAAGTAATGTCTCTGCTTTTTAATATGCTGTCTAAGTTGGTCATAGCTTTTTTCCCAAGGAGCAAGTGTCTTTTAGTTTCATGGCTGCAGTTACCTTCTGCAGTGATTTTGCAGCCCAAGAAAATAAAACCTGTCACTGTTTCCATTGTTTCCCCTTCTATTTGCCATGAAGTGATGGGACCAGATGCCATGATCTTAGTTTTCTGAATGTTGAGTTTTAAGCCAACTTTTTCACTCTCCTCTTTCACTTTCATGAAGAGGGTCTTTAGTTCTTCTTCACCTTCTGCCTTAAGGGGGTGTCATCTGCATATCTTAGGTTATTGATATTTCTCTTGGCAATCTTGATTCCACCTTAAACCATCCCTTATATGGAAGATTTGTACTTTATAATCTCTAAAATTTCTGTTTTTCTAAAAATATGATCTGTGTCCAGATCTTGTGTCTCGTTTGAAAAACATTAATTATAGACCACAGGCAGCAGAAAATGTATTAGAAAATGATGAGTTGAGGAAGAAAGGGCTTTGGAGTTCTGCAGACCTTGTTGAAATTCAAACTTGCAAGGTTATAAGGAGAACTAATGATAACATATAAAAAAGCACATGGAACTTGTAGATGCTCAACAAATGCAAAAAAAAAGTATTATTTTTAGGACTATGACTGATTAATGCATCTGATTAATCATTAAGAAAATATCAAATGTTAGCAGCAGTATATAAGCCAAGGCAGCTGCCAAAAATTTTATGATTAAAAATATTTGTTTACTGAATTTTCAACATGAGATTCTTCAACTAATGTACCATTTTAGGCAATGCTTTCAGTTCAGTCACTCAGTTGTGTCCGACTTTTTGTGACCCCATGAATCGCAGCACACTAGGCCTCCCTGTCCATCACCAACTCTCGGAGTTCACTCAAACTCATGTCCATTGAGTCGGTAATGGCAACCAGCTATCTCATCCTCTGTCATCCCCTTTTCCTCCTGCCCCCAATCCCTCCCAGCATCAGAGTCTTTTCCAATGAGTCAACTCTTTGCATGAGGTGGCCAAAGTACTGGAGTTTCAGCTTTGGCATCATTCCTTCCAAAGAACACCCAGGGCTGATCTCCTTTAGAATAGAGTGGTTGGATCTTCTTGCAGTCCAAGGGACTGTCAGGAGTCTTCTCCAACACCACAGTTCAAAAGCATCAATTCTTCGGTGTTCAGCCTTCACAGTTCAACTCTCACATCCATACATTACCACTGGAAAAACCACAGCCTTGACTAGGTGAACCTTTGTTGGCAAAGTAATGTCTCTGCTTTTGAATATGCTATCTAGGTTGGTCATAACTTTTCTTCCAAGGAGTAAGCATCTTTTAATTTCATGGCTGCAGTCACCATCTGCAGTGAAATATACCATAATTCACATCACAGGTCCTCCTGTAGTATAATCACATATAACAAATATGTGCTGCAGAATTAACCCACTTTGAAGGTATTAACCATATACTGGTATTACAAAAGGGTTCAACTGCACAATTAAATCAACATTTAAAAGCTGTAGACAGTAAGACATAAAATTGTGCATTGAAAATTCCAGCTTAACAGAATTCTAAATCAGGTTGAAAATTTTGTGAAGAATTATCAAGCTGAGGAAAATCTGGAACAATTCTTTATTTACCTAAACATGATTTTACTCGGAGAAACAAATACCAAAAATTACATCATTCTAAAAAAGAGGCAGATGTCAAGCTAGGAGTTTGGAGGGTATGTGGAAAGATAGGGGTGCTTGAACTTGCAAACCATGGAGAAAGTGTATCAGAGTCCTAAAATTGAGGAGAGGAATTGCATTAGGTCTGGGGTATATGCATGAATGGACTCCTTGCTCTAGACATGGAGACACATGTATCCTATTTGTTTCTTCATGAATCTTTTTCATCAGTGAGTCAAAAACAGGGAAGTGGGAACAAGGAGACTAGTTTTCCAAACTATAATATACTTGAAAATGTCTTTCTGATAGGCCCATCCAACTGATAGCAGTATCTAGGACATTAATTGTTTTTTACTTTTAATGCTTAATATTGTTTAAATGTAATTTAAAAATTTTAAACATCTAAACAATGTGAAATGTAGATAGATAATGAAAATTCCCTATAACCTTACCCACTAAGAGATAGCAACTCTAGTTAACACCTTGGTGAAATTTCCAGATTGTTTCCTTTTTGGCTGTTACAAGATGATGCAACAAAGAACATCTTGTCGATCCTGTCGCACACATCATTGTGCAATTTGTAAGCAGTTCCAGAAGTAAACTTGCTGGGTCAAAGAATACACAGCAAAAGTTGGCCAATTTTATGTCTACCAATAGTGTATGAAAGTTCTTAAAATATTTTAGACCTCTTACACTGCTAGCAGTTGTGAATAAAAATGGTCAGGACCTGAGTTTCTATCCTTTTCCAAGAGATAATTTAAAACCACACGGAGCCCAGCCTGTGCTCTGTGATGACCTTGAGGGAGGGAATGGGTGGGGAGGGAGGTTCCAGAGGGAAGGGTATATATACATATATATATATAATTATGACTGATTCGTGTTGTTGTATAGCAAAACCAATACAATATTGTAAAGCAACTTTCCTCCAATTAAAAAAAGTTTTGAGTAATTCTAGTAAAAAAATAAAATAAAATAGATCCTGAAGGAAAAAGCTGAAGTATCATTAGTATTGAATGATAACGTATATGCCTTTTAAAATATAATAATCCTAATTTACTGCTTTTCTCCTCTCTTCCCCATCCTTGCTTTTTTTTTTTTTTTTTTCAAATAGCTTTCTAACTTTACCCAAATGTTAGCTCTAGAAGATTTTCTTCTGCTGGCCAGTGGAACAGAGTCAGTAGAAAACAACACTTTCAAAACTCTGAGTACTTTGAAGACCTTGGAACTTTGGAAAAATAAATTAAGACGGGTCCCCCATGCTCTCCCGGCCAGTCTTGAAGTGTTAAAACTAAATGATAATTCAATATATGTCCTTCACGGATCTGNAACACTTTCAAAACTCTGAGTACTTTGAAGACCTTGGAACTTTGGAAAAATAAATTAAGACGGGTCCCCCATGCTCTCCCGGCCAGTCTTGAAGTGTTAAAACTAAATGATAATTCAATATATGTCCTTCACGGATCTGATTTTGAAGGACTGAAGAAATTAAAAGTCCTTGAACTGAAAAACAATCTGATCTCTTCTGTCTCTCCCAGCATGCTCTCCTCCCTTGTCAGTCTGCAAAGCTTGATGTTAGACGCCAACAATATTGAGAATGTGGAGGGACCGCTGGCACTTCCCCATCTGAAACATCTGAGCATGGAGAATAACAAGCTACATCTCATACCAGCTAGCTTCTTCACTTCCCTTCAGTCTCTGCAGTTTCTCAGTTTCAGTAGTAACTTTCTGACAAAAGTTCCCATTAACCTCCCCAAATCTTTGCTCTCTTTAAAAATGGAGAGAAACCGGCTCAAAGCGGTGAGGTTTCGAGATATGAAACACTTAGAGAATCTTTCCCACCTTTACCTGTCAGAAAACTCACTCTCTTCCATCGAGGGGGCACAGCTCCTTGCCAACTTAACCACCCTTGAGGTGTCCCAAAACCAACTTCCGACGCTGCCCCTCCGACTACCAGCCCGGCTACAAAAGCTGGATATCAGCAATAATCTGATTCGGAAAGTTACGGCGCAAGATTTCCGGGACCTCCGAGATTTGAAACACTTGTTTCTGGACAACAACGTTGTCAGCTTGTTTGAAGCTGGAGCCCTGCAGAAGTGTTCCCAGCTCTCCAATTTGGCCTTGGAGCAGAACCGACTCCTGTCTATACCTCTGCGGTAAGTGAGCTTTATCATCTATGGAACTTACCAGAGAAGTCTTCCAAAGATGGGGGCAACTAAGTACATTATACAAGAAAGAAAAATAGTTTAAGTAAACATAATTTATCTGATTAAAGCTATCCAAGGGTTCAGAGGCAGAAGTTTTAAACAAGGGTTTGGGATCTCCAGCCCTCAAGGTGACTCTTACACTAACTCACCTTGTCTGTGGGACAAGACACCAACAGGAGATCTATGTTAGAAGCAGCTGCAGCTTCAGGGAGGTATGCTAATGAACATCACAGGGGGCTATTACTTGTAAAAATGTGTTCTGGTTTTCTAAACTATGGCCTGGATCCAGCATCAGGCCCACTAGGCATGTGCTTATGGGGTGCACGCTTAGTCCTGTGTGACTCTTTACGACCCCTTTGACTGTAGCTGCCAGGTTCCTCTGTCCATGGAATTTTCCAGGCAAGAATATCAGAGCGGGTTGCCGTTTCACTACAGGGGATCTTCCCGACCCAAGGATGGAACTCGTGTCTCTTGCATCTTCTGCACTGGCAGGCAGATTCCACTGCACCATTTGGGAAGCAAGGCATGTGTTTAATCACTAGCAAAGCGAGGACCCCAGGAAAAACTGAGGGGGGAAATGTAGTAAGACATTTATATTTTTAAAAGCATTGGAATAGTACATAAGGGAAAAATNAGCTACTGAAAAGTGCCTTCATGTTCCTTTGCTACCTGGGAATAACTGAGTGAGAGCTTCTGTGTCAGTGATTGGCTCAATAGTGGCCTTCCTTAGGAGTTTTAATTCTGTTTAAAGCAAGTGAAAAGGAGCCATTACTTATGGTTAGAATAAAAATGATAAACAAATATACAGATGAAGTTAAGGGTTCTAATGTATAGTGGAGCAATACATAGATTTTGCTGGTGAAATGGAAGACATTTATAGTGGAGCAATTCAGAGATTTTTGCTGGTGCAGTGGAAGACTTTTTTTTGCATTTATTCATTTGCTTATCGTTAATGGTGTTCATAGTGTTTATAAGCAGAGCTTTAAATTATAAATGTTTCTGACTGCTCTGATTAAACTTGTTAGGAAGTAAGTAGTAACCTTACAAGATGCTTTTCTGGGCATGTAGTACTATCATCAGTCATGCACAGCTACTTTGGCTATAATGTTATTATATTTGGTTTTGAGCCTTGAACAGAGTTGGGATGATGACAATTCATCAAAGAGGTGGTAGCTCCGTGCTAATGGGGGCCACTTTAGTGGACTTTTGGCATGTTACTAAGTTCTTTTTGAACTCTAGAAGTGGTATAATTTGTGTTGATTTTGTAAGCTAATGGCTTAGTCAGTTATTGCTCTAATGGTGTTAATGTTTTGAGGATAATGGCAGCGAAAAGCCAATTGTCTTCCAGTTCTACCTTGGGTGATGTATATGTGGATATCTTTCTTTTCACTGACTCAGCAGTGACTGGAGGGAAATCATGCTTCTCATATAGAAAGGATTTGTGGGTTTGAGGCCGGGGTAAGTGCATGTGATGGTAAATTGGATGTCTGCTGGGACAGTGGGTGTGGGAGATTCCAAAGCTTTTAGAGTTTTTCTCTTGGGCTTTAAGTCCTTGTTAGGGATTGACTTAGTGCAGTGTCAGCAAAGCAGGAGGATCCAGCAATGCAAGTAATTAATCATGATGGCTAAGTCTAGGATTGCAAATCAGAAATGAAAATATCCAAGAAAGGACTAGTGATGCATCTTTGTTAGGATCCTAGATGAGGAAGGGCTTCTAAGAAGCCTGAATAGGTCATAAGAGGTCAGAATTCCAGAAAAAGATGATACTGTTACTTCAAGCCAAAGGGAAGAATTTTTCTTCAGTTGCTCATCTGTTATGGAAGATGAGAAACAGAGAGACTTCTGCAGCCTACAGCTACTGATTAGAGATTCAAGTGAAAAGTATAACATAAATGCCCTCTGGCCCTATCTTTCTTTTTTTTAAATATAAATTTATTTTAATTGGAGGTTAATTACTTTACAATATTGTATTGGTTTTGCCATACATCAACATGAATCCACCACAGGTATACACGTGTTCCCTATCCTGAACCCCCCTCCCTCCTCCCTTCCCATACCATCCCTCTGAGTCATCTCAGTTGCACCAGCCCCAAGCATCCAGTATCATGCATCGAACCTGGACTGGCGATTTGTTTCATATATGATATTATACGTTTCAATGCCATTCTCCCAAATCATTCCACCCTGTCCCTCTCCCACAGAGTCCAAAAGACTGTTCTATACATCTGTGTCTCTTTTGCTGTCTCGCATACAGTGTTATCATTACCATGTTTCTAAATTCCGTATATATGTGTTAATATACTGTATTGGTATTTTTCTTTCTGGCTTACTTCACTCTGTATAATAGGCTCCATTTTCACCCATCTCATTAGAACTGATTCAAATGCATTCTTTTTAATAGATGAATAATT
>SJYW01054931.1:1281981-1294001 GCA_006410735.1 Raphicerus campestris | reverse complement strand
AATAACCAGTACAAAGGATCTAAGGCTAGAGCATGTGGGCAGTATTTCAAGACTCTCATTCTTAAGACCAAGATCATGGCATCCTATCCCATCACTTCATGGAAACAATGGAAATGGTAACAGGTTTTATTTTCTTGGGCTCCCAAATCACTGCAGATGGTGACTGCAGCCATGAAAGTAAAAGATGCTTGCTCCTTGGAAGAAAAGCTCTGACAAACCTGGACAGCGTATTAAAAAGAAGAGATATCACTTTGGTGACAAAGGTCTGTATAGTCAAAGCTATGGTGTTTCCAGTAGTCATGTACAGATGCGAGAGTTGGTCCATAAAGAAGGCTGAATGCTGAAGAACTGATGCTTTTGAACTGTGGTGTTGGAGAAGACTCTGGAGAGTCCCTTGGACAGCAAGGAGATCAAATAAGAAAATCCTAAAGGAAATCAACCCTGAATATTCATTGGAAGGACTGATGCTGAAGATGAAGCTCCAGTACTGTTTGGCTACCTGATGTGAAGAACTGATCATTGGAAAAGACCCTGATTGCTGGGAAAAATTGAAGGCAGGAGGAGAAAGAGATGACAGAAGATGAGATGGTTGAATGGCATCACTGATTCAATGGACATGAGTTTGAGCAAACTCTGGAAGATACTGAAGGATAGGGAAGCCTGGTGTGCTGCAGTTCATGGGGTTGCAAAGAGTCAGACATGACTGAGTGACTGAACAGCAACATTCTTGTTATTTTAATAATTTCTCTACTATATTTTCGATTACTACATGCTCCTCAAAAAAACATGCATCAAGTAAAAAGTCACAAAACAAGTTAGGGAGTGACCTAAGGATTCTCAGCGGGCTATGACAGCCATGGACAAAATGTGAACTTGGTTAATTTTTCTATTTAGGTGACTTTTAGAAAGCATTTGGGGAAGTAATCCTGCTAAGTTTAATGAGTGAAAAGTAGCTTAATTATTCTTAATTACTTCTGACAGAGTAGCTGTGTCTTAATAAGTGACTACAGAAAGCACAATGCTTTTACCCAACAGAGTGTGTAATGGGTTTGCAAGCCTGCTGCTTAAAACTCAACATTCAAAAAACTAAGATCATGGCATCTGGTCCCATCACTTCATGGCAAATAGATGGGGAAACAATGGAAACAGTGAGAAACTTTATATTTTTGGGCTCCCAAATCTCTGCAGATGGTGACTGCAGCCATGAAACTAAAAGACACTTGCTCCTTGTAAGAAAAGCTATGACAAACCTAGACAGCATATTAAAAAGCAGAGACATTACTTTACCAACAAAGGTCCACCTAGTCAAAGTTATGGTTTTTCCAGTAGTCATGTATGGATGTGAGAGTAGGACTATAAAGAAAGCTGAGTGCCAAAGAATGGATGCTTTTGAACTGTAGTGTTGGAGAAGACTCTTGAGATTCCCTTGGACTGCAGGAGGATCCAACCAGCCCATCCTAAAAGAAATCAGTCCTGAATATTCATTGGAAGGACTGATGCTGAAGCTGAAACTCCAATCCTTTGGCCACCTGACGTGAAGAACTGACTCATTGGAAAAGACCCTGATGCTGGGAAAGACTGAAGGTGGGAGGAGAAGGGGACGACAGAGCATGAGATGGCTGGATGGCATCATTGACTCAATGGACATGAGTTTGAGCAAACTCTGAGAGTTGGTGATGGACAGGGAAGCCTGGCGTGCTGCAGTCCATGGGGTCGCAGAGTTGGACACTTCTGAGCCACTGAACTGAACTGACTGAAGCCTGCTGCTGCTGCTCAGTCGCTTCAGTCCTGTCTGACTCTGTGCAACAACACTATGGACTGTAGCCTGCTAGGCTCCTCTGTCCATGGAATTCTCCAGGCAAGAATACTGGAGTGGGTTGCCATGTCCTCCTCCAGGGGATCTTCCCAACCCAGGAATTGAACCCAGGTCTCCTGCATTGCAGGCAGATTTTTTTTTTTTTTTTTTTTTACCACTGCTCCACCAGGGAAGCCCTTGCAAGCCTGAGCTAACCCTAATTTCAAATCTGATTTCACAATTGAATTATCTGGATAACTTTTTAAAAGCCCATTCATGCCTAGACCTCACTTCAAACCAGTTACATCATCACCCCAGGCATCCGTATATTTAAAAAGCTCCCCAGATGAATTTAAGGCATCCCAGGTTGAGAACTACTGGGAAAGGACAATGGGGCAAGTAGTGAGCTACCAGGGGGTATATGCCCATGAGGCATAAATGCAGCCACACAGCTCTCTACTCTCCGTCAGAGAACTTGGCCTGTGTTCTTATAGAAAGTGATTTTTAAATTCCCCATCATGACCACCAAACCCCTATCTGCAGTTTTTCTTTGAACTGGAAATTTGGAAGGACCCCAAAAAGTTTTTCCATGGTTTCCCTCCTATAAAGAATTAAAGTACAATACTGTCTATTCCTTGGGCTTCCGTGGTGACTCAGCCATAAAGAATCTGCCTGCTAGTGCAGAAGATGTGTATATGATCCCTGGGTTGGGAAGATCCCCTGGAGGAGGAAATGACCACCCACTCCAGTATTCTTGCCTGAAAAATTCCATGGACAGAGGAGCCTGGCGGCCTACAATTCACGGGGTCGCAAGAGAGTCAGACACGACTGAGCGACTCAACCACAGCTTAGAATTTAGACTACCCAGAACCCGGGTCTCACTTTTTTACTGCTTTTCATTTCACCAGTTTGCAGCTCAGGGAACAAAGATAAGTTACACCACTCCTTCATTATTCACAATTTGGATAATTCAAATCCAGAATAGCTTTCTACAACTTAGTAAAGCCAGTTATCATTTTCTATTACACTGAGGTGCCATCTACTGACAAAATGGGGGGTTGCCTCTTTTTACTCTAAAAAGGGATACTGCCCAAAGAACACAGCATTTCTAGACACTTGTTTGTCTTAAAATCAGAGCTACATTTTTATAGAAATCAGACTTATAAAGACAAAGTATCAAAGAAATAAATGACTGCCAAAAGATCACAAAAGCAGGAAATTACTGATTTCTCTTACAATACCATTTTGATTATCCATAATAACATGAAAGGAAAAAAAGATACTCCTAAGAACAGGTACAGGTTTTGGCTACCCAGCTGATAACTGAATAAACTGTGTTTGTTTAAAAGAAAAACTTGGCTTGCTCATTGTGTTTAGTTAACATTTTTATGTGACTTTTGTGCAGTGAATACTTGGAAAATCAGAAGCTTTAAAAAGCTAAATAACTGGGACTTCCCCGTGGCCCAGTGGTTAAGACTCTACTTCCACGCAAGCAGCGTGGGTTCAGTCCCTAGTTGGGGAAAAAAGATCCCACATGCTGTGGATGTGGCCAAAAAAAAAAAAAAGAGCTAGTATGTGACATACTAGTACAGAGTTAGAACTCAAAGTCTTGATAAGTAGACTTGACTCTTGAGTTTACCATATCTTTCCTCAGCTGTGGCCCTCGTACCCTCAATGTTTACAGAGCCTTGGTTGCCGCATCACCACCAATTAACAGTTCATTTTTTCTTGGGGGAAAAAAAAAGCTACACACAGATTTTCTGTCTAACTTCTAGAGATGTAAGCTGGATAAACTTGTGTGTGCACAAAGTTACATTCTCTCAGGGATTAATTTCAAACTGAATTTAACTATGGATATCAATCTGAAAATTGTTAATTGTATTAACAACAAACTTATTAAGAAAAAATGTCTTTGCAGAAGCTTATACCACACTGTTAAAATGTATGACGTGATTTTCCCTGGTAAATTAACCTCTTTTGTTAGGTAAATTTAATTCCAAAATTTAAAAAAGTCACTTTAAACAAGCATGACTTTAAAATATTCAAAAGCACAAATACTTATGTATGTCTATGTATTGTATGGTTTAGGAGATGAATACAAATATAAAATACATAAACATAAATATATATAACTATAAAATGTAAATATCAAAGAAAAAAACCAAGGGCAAAATTTAGACTAAGTGCCAGTAGCCGTGGGCTTCCCTGGTGGCTCAGATGGTAAAGAATCTGCCAGCAATGCAGGAGACTAGGGTTCGATCCCTGGGTTGGGAAGATCCTCTGAAGAAGAAAATGGCTACCCATTCCAGTAACCTAAAAGATTAACCTTTTAGAATTAAATTCATCTAAAAATAACACTATAACAAACAAAAGGTAATATTGTTGTAAAATATGGTTAAATTCATTTGTTTCTTTCTCTTTGGCGTAGCAATCATATGACTGAAACCACCGTAAAAAATTCCAGTGAATACTAAAAAGCATGAAATAGAATACATTCAGATGGCATGAAGATAGCATTTGGGTGGTATTTTGCGGGATTTTTTTCCCATAAAGCTTTTTCACTTATTGCACTTCATAAAGAGAATAGCACTTAATGGAAAGTTGTTGACTCACAGAAAGATTTTCAGTTCACAACTGTGATCCCTTTTTATTTTTATCAACAGTTGTTAGCATGAGATTTTTCAAATTGGTATCAACAGTTGAATTTTTTTTTCCTGATTATACAGCAATACCTGTTCAAGGCTGAAAACTTTGTGTGCTGAGAAATAAAGGCGTCATCCATAACTGCTCAGTCAGAACCCATGTCTAGCCATAAGCTGTTTTTATGTATTTCAGATCAGTCAATTTTGTCTTCTATTTTCCCCATTTAACATTATTGTGTAGCTTTTCTCTCTCTCTTTTTCTGTTTCTTTTTTTTTTTTTTTAATAAATATCACTATGGACCCAGAGATCTTAATTCATTCAGTGAGTTATGGTTATTTATAGTTGCTAGTCTCTTTTGATGCTCAAATTTCATTAGTAGGAGCCTTTCCAAGATGGTTCCTGTGTTCATGGGACACAATTCCATTATCTCTATTTTAAAAAAGAAAAATTGTGGTAAAACAGACATAACATGAAATTTACCACATGAACCATTTTAAAATGTACAGTTCAATTCTGAGTATATTTGCATTGTTGTGCAACCAGTGTCCAGAACTTTTTCATCTTGCGAAACTGAAACTCTGTACCCATTAAACAGCTTATTTCCTCTCTCCCCCAAGTCCCTGGCAACCACTGTTCTACTTTCTGTCTCTATGAATTTGACTACTCTGGACGTCTTATATAAGTAGAATCACACAGTGGTTATCTTTTGAAGTGGTTTGTCAGTCAGTCATGTCAGACTCTTTGTGATTCCATGGACTGTAGCACACCAAGCTTCTCTGTCTGTGGAATTATCCAGGCAAGAATACTGGAGGGGGTTGTCATTCCCTTCTCCAGGGAATCTTCCTGACCCAGGGATCGAATCCGGGTCTCCTACACTCGGGCAGATTCTTTAACATCTGAGCCACCAGGGAAGTTATGATTGGCTTTTTTTTTTTTCCCACTTAGCATAGTATCCTTATTCATGTTGTAGCATGAGTCAGAATTTCCTTCGTTTTAAGGCTGGATAATATTCCATTGTAGGTATTTATATTTTGTATTTTGCTTACTCATTCATCAATCAATGGGTTAGGGTTAGGGTTAGGGTTAGGGTTAGGGTTATTGGACTGCTTCCACATTTTAACTATTGTGAATTTGACATGGGAATATAACATGGGTACATAAGTATCTCTTTGAGAACTTCCTTTCAATTATTTTGAGTATATACACAAAAGTGGAATTGCTGGATCATATGGCAATTGTATTTTTAACTTGAGGAGGACCACCATACTGTTTTCTATATCATCTGTACCATCTATACTCCCATCCACAATGCACAAAGGTTCCAATTTCTCCACACACTTGTTAACACTGTAGTTTTGATAGCAGCCATCATGATGGGTGTTCCACTAATCTCTGAACACTTCATTGCATTCTGGTTCAGATGTTCTAGCTTACTTTGCCCCAGACTTGGAATTAGCCATTTTTTCAAGATTTTCACTGGAGGAGAAAAATATATGAATATAAAATAGAAGAAATCAGAAGGTTAGAAGATAAGTCCTATGAGAAAGGGTTAAAGACCAATAGGTAAGACTGCAGTTTGTACTTTAACTTTTCAAAAGAAAGCTTGTTTTCTAGCTTCAGAGGGAACAGAATGGTAGAGCAGAGGTGGATGTTGCTCAGTCTGAGTTGTCTCGGCAGTTTGGAATGACTGTTACAGCCTCCTCTCACATCCTATTCCCATGCTTTTGCAGGCTCCCAGGAACCTTAGCCAGGCTGGACCTAAAAGGCAATGCCATCCAGGACATTGCTGAGAGGGAGGTCAAGGATCTGAAGCAGCTTCAGGTTTTAAACCTCAGGAACAACAAGCTTTCCGCTTTAGACCTCAAAGCCCTGGAGGTGCTGCCTCGCCTCCGGCACCTGTATCTGGATGGAAATCCGTGGAATTGCACCTGCAGCCTCCTGAGAGCCAGGGAGGTCCTGAAGGCCAAGGGCACAGATGTGAGGGGAGGACAGTGTGTGGCACCAGCTGAACGACAAGGGGAGAGCTGGATGTCTTCCAAGAAGATCATGAAGCAATGTGAGCATCACTTACACCTGACCGAGAAAAGCAAAGAGACCAAAAAGAAACCAAAGCTGGAGGAGCACGCCAGCGTCAGAATCAATGTGGATGATGATTATTATGATTATGAGATAGATTAAGGATGAGCTTTGTTTGCAGTTTAGAAAAAGGTTTTGTTTCTTTCTTAAAAGTAGACTTCATTTTTAGAGCAGTTCTAGGTTCATAGCAGAATCGAGAGCAAAGTACGAGAGCAAAGATTTTCCGTATACCCCCTCCCCTTACACAAACATAGCCTCCCGCATTACTACATGTCCCACCAGACGTGGAACATTTATTACAGTTGATGAACCTGTATAAGCGCATCATAATCACCTAAAGTCCACAGTTTACGTTGGGGTTCACTTTTGGTTTTGTACATACCATCAGTCAGTTCAGCCACTCAGTCATGTCCAACCCTTTGCGACCCCGTGGACTGCAACACGCCAGGCCTCCCTGTCCATCACCAATTCCCAGTTTACTCAAACTCATGTCCATTGAGTCAATGATGTCATCCAACCATCTCATCCTCTATCATCCCCTTCTCCTCCTACCTTCAATCTTTCCCAGCATCAGGGTCTTTTCCAATGAGTCAGTTTTTCTCTTGAGAGAAGACTGGTTTTGAGAGTTCAAAAGTATCAATTCTTCTGTACATGCTATGGGTTTGGACAAATATATAATGACATGTATTCACCATTATAGTATCACACAGGGTAGTTTCACTGCCCTAAAAGTCCTCTTTGCTCCACAAAAAATGCTTTTTAATGTCCAATCTCTTAAGCAGAAATATATAGTACATATAGAGATGCAATATTTTAAAATAAGTTTTTCTTTTTTTAATGAATGAAATGACAGTTAAGATAAGTTGAAATGACGGTTAAGATAAGTTGAGCTGGGAGGAGTAATGTAGAAAACATCAATGGTCAGAAGAAGATGTAAATTCCTACCATGTTAAAAATAATTTGTGTTTTACTCTGAAACCTAGACAAACAGTAATGCCCAATAAAACTTCCATCTAACTTCCTGCAAATTGAGCAGATCGTTTTATCCAATAAAAAGTGATGATTTCATATATGAAGCTGGTACCTACCTAAAGGCCTACACTATTCACTTTCGCTTACAAGAAATAAAAACTGACTCTAACTTCAAGCAGGAAAGAATTTATTGGAAAGATTGGGACTAGCTCACAGAATCAAAGGAAAAACTGGAGCATATGGTAAGGATGGAGATCAGGTCTACCCCCATGGCCCCAGGGAAAAGAACGTAATGGAGAGTCCCTGAGCTTTTTCAGTGTTCTCTCTGCAGAACGAAGTGTTCCACTATTATCAGTGTTATTAATAGCTCCTCTCTTCTCAAGAGTCACATCCTCAGAGGGAGAGACTAATTGTTCTAGCTTGAGTCACATGTTTGCCTTTAACTAAGGGACAGAAGCCAAGGCTATTTTGACAGTCTCCCCACGACCAAAGGGAAATCAGAAAGGGAAATGTAAACTGGCATTGTAATTACTGCAGATGTCCCTATACCAGGCTTCCTGAAAAGAGCATGCTTTAGTTACATTCAATTTTCTCCAGGGACAGTAGCCTCTGCTGTGCCTCCCTTGTGATTAACTGCATGCATTTGAGAGCTGCCTGACAGAGGATATAGGCATGACTGTGGGATAATTTTCCATCAACCTACCTGTGAAAATGTGCTGTGTGCTTAGTCGGTCAGTCATATCTGAATCTTTGCGACCCCATAGACTGTAGCCTGTCAGGCTCTTTTGTCTACGGGATTTCTCAGGCAAGAATAATAGAGTGGGTTGCCATTTCCTCCTCTGGGGACTTGTGAAAATGATCCACTTGCAAATAAATTTAAAACCCCATCAAAATCAGCTGCTGCTCTAAACAATGAAATTTATCAGCTATAGTATTCTACAAAGATTTTCATCAAAATGACAAAGAAAGAAACTGTAGTGATTGAGTGGATGAGCAAAGATGCCCAAAAGAAGCTAAAACTTTCTCCAGAATGCTATGTTTTAAGTTAATCTTTTGGCAAATTTTGCATTACTTGCTTTATATCCATATTTTCTTCTCCCCAAATCTTTATAACATCTCACGCAATGAGAAACTTGAGAAAGAACCTAGTCTTGTACAGGTGAGGGAGTTCAGGCTTACAGGGGTAAAGTTATTATTCAGTTCAGTCGCTCAGTCATATCCGACTCTGCGACCCCATGGACTGCAGCACGCCAGGCCTCCCTGTCCATCACCAACTCCCAGAGTACTCAAACTCATGTCCACTGAGTCGGTGATGCCATCCAACCATCTCATCCTGTTATCCCCTTCTCCTCCCACCTTCAATCTTTCCAAGCATCAGGGTCTTTTTCAATGAGTCAGCTCTTCACATCAGATAGCCATTGTGACTATTGGGTTCACACATATAAGAAGTGGGAGAACCAGACCTTGATTGCATCCAGGCGTTTTGACTTCAGTCCAGTACCCTTTCTACTATAGCATTCAAAACTACGTTAGGATTCCCTTAGCACACTCTACTCACAGTGTTTCGAGTGGTAATAGGTTCAATAAAGCATCTGTATTCATCTGCTTGGGCAGCTGTAACAAAATATCACAGGCTAGGTGACTTAAGTAACAGAAAATCTGTTCTGGAGGCTAGAAGCCCAAGGTCAAGGTGTTGTAAGGGTTGGGTTTTGGTGAGGTGTCTCTTCCTGATTTGAAGAGGACTGTTTTCTCTCCGTGTCCTCACATTGCTTCTTGTCTGTGTGCACACACGTGGGAAGAGAGAGATCTCTGACATCTCTTCTTCTTATAAGGACATCAGTCCTGTTATATTAGGCCCCACCTTTGTGACCTCAATTAACAGTAATTAAGGGCTTCCCTCTTAGCTCAGTGGGTAAAAGAATCTGCCTGCAATGCAGGAGACCTGGGTTTGATTCCGGGGCCAGGAAGATCCCCCGGAGAAGGAAATAGCAACCCATTCCAGTTTTCTTTCCTGGGGAATCCCATGAACAGAGGAGCCTGGCAGCCTACAGTCCATGGGGTCGCAAAAGTCAGACACGACTTAGCGACTAAACCACCACCACCTCCCTAGAGGTCCTGTCTCCAAATCCAATCACATTGGAGGTTAAAGCTTAACATATGAAGGAAACCTGGGGACACAATTCAGTCCACGGCAGTATTTAACTTTCTATCTACTTACCTACTTACCTATCAATTTATCTCAATTTCTGACTCTTAAGTCTATTGATGAATTAACATAAAAAAGAAAAGGATAAAGGTTGAAAGGCCAAGAGAGGGAAATTCTAAGGCCCAATTATTACACATTTACACGTAATGTATACATTTTAAAAGATCAGACAATTATGTATAATCATGGAAAACAGCTAGTGACCAGGATTGAGATATAAGATGAGTGAAATTGGGAAGGAAAGACAAAATATGGAATATAAGAGACTGCTTCAACTGGAAGGTGAATGTAACTGGAGTTGGAGAAGGGGTGGTCATCCTAGCACAGGGTACATTCAATGCCTTGGAATATGAAGGTAGATAAACTGTCAGAGGCCAGTTTTTACTCTGTTAATTTTCAGTGCCTGTTTCCTCATGCATAAAATGGGGATTACATACAACCTCCCAGAGTTAGTTCTTTTGAATTAAACTTAATATATGGAAGAAAGATATTTCCATAATTTGCAAATCTGCCCCTCTCTACAAATGGAGACCTTGCTCTCTCCCCCAACTGTCAGTCATACATTGGCATTTGTAAATGGTGTCTGTCCACTAGGGCTTTGCAGTGGCCAGCATGTATCCATAATGCAGGCCCTTCTCTTCCCTCACTAAATCCTCCCAACAATTCAAAACACACCTGTTTAGTCCTACCAAGCCTCAGAACCAAGCCACTCACTGCCCGATCACACTCCTCCTACTGGTTGCTCCCTCATAATACAAATCATTGGCAGCCTATGTAAAGCCTATTTAAAGGCGAAATTTCGGAGAAGGGATGGCACCCCACCCCAGTGTTTGGAGAATCCCAGGGACGGGGGAGCCTGGTGGGCTGCAGTCCATGGGGTCAGGAAGAGGCGGACACGACTGAGCGACTTCACTTTCACTTTTCACTCTCATGCACTGGAGAAGGAAATGGCAACCCCCTCCAGTGTTTGGAGAATCCCAGGGACAGGGGAGCCTGGTGGGCTGCTCTCTCTGGGGTTGCACAGAGTTGGACACATCTGAAGCGACTCAGCAGCAGCAGCAGCAAAGGTGCAATTTAATGCATCTGGTGAGGGCTTGACTGTTCTTGGATGAAAGACCAGTCTCCCGCTCAGCCCTTGGGGAAGGCAGTGAGAAGTTCATCCTAGTTTGGAACCTGAAAAGGAAAGACTGAAGTGAATAATCTGAAAATGAGGGAAAGAGGGCACCAGTTTCTCCTTTCTGACACACACTCACAAGGTCACACGTGAATATACTGCTTTTTATCACAGCTGATATTTTCATTCAAGACTATTTCTAGTTTCTACTCAGAAGTGCTGAGAATTCATAAACCTTACAGAGTTTTTCCTCTCAGACTTTATAAATTTCTGTTATGCCATATGTGTAATAGCAGGAAAGTGTAGACTTGTATTCTTTTGATGTGTAGGATTTCAGTCTATGCCGTGGCAAAGGGGCTCACGCATCTTTTCAAAAATCTTTGGCTCGGTTACATCTGTGAATGCCTCCCTCACTTCCAAAGGAGGAGACTCATGGAGAAACTGGTTTGAGACGGGAACTGTGTCCTGGTTTTAGACAGGAACTAGGGCTTCCCAGGTGGCTCAGATGGTCAAGAATCCACCTGCAGTGCGGGAGACCGGGCATCAATCCCTGGGTCAGGAAGATCCCCTGGAGAAGGGATGGCACCCGACTCCAGTATTCTTGCCTGGAAAATTCCATGGACAGAGGAGCCTGGTGGGCTACAGTTGATGGGGGTCGCAAAGAATCAGACATGACTGAGAGACTATCACACACACACACACACACACACACACACACGTTTTCAAGGCTGATACTGAGAAAACCCTTCTTCCTCTGAAAGTTGCTCAGTCGTGTCCAACTCTTTGCGACCCCATGGGCTGTAATCCATGGAATTCTCCAGGCCAGAATACTAAAGTGGGTAGCCTTTTCCTTTTCCAAGGGATCTTCCCAATCTAGGGATTGAACCCAGGTCTCCCACATTGTAGGTGGATTCTCTACCAGCTGGGCTACAAGGGAAACCCAAGAATAGTGGAGTGGGTAGCCTATCCTTTCTCCAGATCTTTCCGACCTAGGAATCGAATCAGGGTCTCCTGCATTGCAGGTGGATTCTTTATCAACTGAGCTATCAGGGAAGCCTCCTTCTCTGAAGGTGTCCTTTTCTTTCTCTAAAGGTTTGTTTGTTTGTGTTATTAGATCCCATCATCAGAAAAAATGCTCCGGTATTGAGGCTATAGCCAAAAATGTTCCTTCTCATAAAACAGCCATGTGTGTATGTGTGTGTGTGTGTGTGTGT